>JADDOH010006688.1:0-65578 GCA_016648135.1 Agrypnia vestita | reverse complement strand
AAAAACCATATCTCCCCTCGGATATGTCAGTTGATCCCACCTCCTGTTGCCATCTCTGTCTCCATCCCTGTGCCTATTTGGGACGGACTCAGTGGCTTCGGACGAATTGAACTCGCTTCACAAGCGCGATAATTAATTTTTAATATTTAATTTCTAAGTTCAGTCCATATTGTCGTTTGATCAACCGTAACTACAATCTATCGGGTACTCCCCTAATCATAGTTGATGTTTCTTCATTATCTACCATTATCATGTCCCGTTCTCCTGTATTTTCACTCGTCTTTATCGGAAATTTAACGTTTCTTGGCCGCTATATCGTGGGTTCAATTTCCATATATTCACCACGTGCACACTGCATACCTAGATATAACAATCATCCAAAGGCACTATACCTAATTTTAAATTAATTTTGGGCGATCTTTTCTCGTGGGTCCCCAATGAATCCTGTCTTTTGGCCGCGACTCTCCGCGCACAGGGACGTATTAGCTCCCTCCGTTGCGGAATTTAAACATAATTTGTAACCATTTATTATTATTTTTATTGGCAGTAAGGTTGATCCACAAAGTAACTATGTTACATAGACAGTGAATATTCTCGAACAATATAATACTGGAAGAGTACTATTCGCTATAACACAATAAACTATTAATGTAAGTTAAATTAAATTTTTAAATTCAGTGGAAGATTTTTTAGGATCGTTTTGCTTTTAATTTTTTTCCCAAAACAAAATAAATAAACAAATAAATAAACACACAGATACACACTCACACAACCCACTATTGGACATGTTTTTATTATTCTTTTATCGATTGGATGTATGTGTTTTCGCGTAATTGGCCCAAAACTCTGTGCATCAATTATTGTCTTTTCTTCAAAGATTGATTAATTATATGGCTGTAAGAAACCCAATAAATGAAAACAAATAAAACAAATAAGTAAATAAAACTCCAGTGCCGCAGGCAAGGCGTCGGATTAATTCAGTGCTCATTCATTGCCAAGGCACGGGACGCCTCCGCTGATAACTATATACCGCTCACCATGTTCTTAGAAGTGTGTTGAAAGATTGCTAGTATCTGTCGAATCGGTCTCAAGTAGTTGTCTGTATTTGTACGTTTATCATTATTACATGCTCTTGCTATATCCGTTCCACTTCACATTATTGTTCCTCCCGTCTTCGAATTTCTATCACACTATGTTCTCCTATGTTTTTGGTACTTATATGCTTGCTTTTTACTTGCATTTACTCCTATATATATTTGTTTCATTTATCCATCCATCTATAAGATCCCCATACGCTTTATCCTTTTATTTCATGTGTATATGGGCCGCAAATTCATATTATTTTATTTACAATATTCTTATCTAGATACACTTGTTCCAATTATGTTTTGTGGTTATTACTACCAAACCCGGCGAAATCTGAGCTAGAATAGCCAATCGCATACACGTTACCCGTCCTGTTGAAACTACGCTAACGTAGGGCAGGTTTGTAGTGATTACATAGTTAATATATTGTATCTATATTCGAGTATATTATTTTCTTGTCGTGCCATTAATATGCTTACACGTTATCGTTATCTCTTTCCTAACCGTATATACCGTCATTGCACAATTAACTATCTGTTGTAAAAGCCTGAAGAGCGTTAGTCTACAGATAAATATAATGGAATTATAGTTAACTTTTCTATCTGCCTACGTTATCCGATTCCCGCGAAACGAAATTAAATCATTATCCGCTCAGTTAAGGTCACCCCTCTGGTATATCGTATACGTTTTAATCCGTGTTATTACAAATTATTTATGGGCGTTTTCCTCTCGCGATCCCCCGATTAGGACCTGCCTTCCTTGCCTTTGCTCATATTCTGCTATCTCTCTCGCGCGGCAATCCACTTAAGAAGGCGATTAATGACGTTTAAGCGGTTTCAAAACCACAGCAAAAAAGTCTATAATTCAGAAACCTCGTGGAACTGTCAATATCATCGTCACCTTAGAGTAGACGTTAATCGGTTTTTTAAAGGCTCTAAACGCAATAATCGCGCCCCAAATCTCTGAAAACCATGTTCAGCTTTTTTATGTGAAGCACATGCGGACCGCTCGGACCGCATCGATCGTCAACCATTTGTACCAAACACGGCTTTACCACAAGATCAATATGATTTATAAAAATTGAATAGTAACTGCCCGTAACCTATATCCGATCAATCGCTACTAACTCCCTCCCAATACTAGCGTTTCATCATTCCCAAATTTTTGTAGCTCCAATACTACGGCCAGTTTAGCTCAATTTTTCCCCGCGTAGCATTTAAATCATCTTAGAGTTCAAAATAAAAATAATATAATAAAAAAAAAAATCTATAGAAACAGGTGATTCATCACATGCCCCCCTATTGTTCCGTGTCAGGAGTCTTATTACGTCTAGGAATCAGTCACCTGGCGCGGAACAACACATAGGCCTAGGGTAACTGCTTTTAGTCTATCCATTTTCCCGATATTATCTGTGTCTCACGTCCCCCCCCCTAGGTTCCTTAGTCTCTCCTCCCCCCCTAATCGCCTAGCCACCCCCCTAACTCCTTTAGCCCGTCGCCCGGCGTCGTACACAGCCCTTCAACCACACCTTCGTTTTCATGTTTCCGCGTGCCTCTAATCACACCTGCGAGATTGTCGCATGGGAACTTAAGGTCCTCCACTGTGGTGCTCGGTGCAAAATGGAAATACATTTATCTTAACCTAAGGAGCACGCCCCCGCCCGCGTGCTTAGGTGGCCCACTACCATAGTGTGACAGGACCTCCCTCACAAAGGGCTCAAAGGCTGTGTGCAACCTCGCGCTTATGTCTAGCTTAAGTCTAGTCTAACACCCGCGCAACCGCTCCAGAATGAGGAAATTTACAATCGTCAGGGCGTACACTAGGTCGACGTCGCTGCCGACCATCGCCCCTCGACTGCCCTGAGGCGTGCAACTTCCCAAAGACGGCTCGCAGATCGGGCTCCGCATCCCCTGTCTTCCTCGCCCCTTTCGGTGGGCCGGCTGTCCCCTCCACCTCCGTCCTCCTTTTCTCCCCCTCTTTGTCTCTTCCTCTCGTCTGTTGTCCATTCTTCCTGTTTTCTGTAATTCATTAATATTCTCTAGTTATTCCGTCACCCCTTTCCACAATTTAACCTACCCCCCTAGGCAAAAGACTCCCCCCTAACCAATATTCAACATTTAGTCGATACTAACTGATAACATCATACGTCCCCCCCCTCATGATACGCCACCCCTAATGGATCGTTATTCGCCGCCCAGAATCGTATTCTAAGTGATAGCTCGTTATTCGAAACGATAATCGTAATTTTATTAACTGATGGTCACTTCCCGGCGTGTTCACGACGACCGATTGTTCGTTATACCGAATACCCATAGTTCAGAATAATTTGTTGTAACGGATTGTTCGCTGGTTGAAACGTGAAATGACCATAAAACGTTATACGAAATTGCGTCGTAGCAACATGTACGTAATACGAGACGTTCGCATTTGAAAGGTTCGTTGTGGCGAGCTGTTCGTTAACCGAGTCGCGTAGTGCTCGACGATCGTTGCGCGAGGAATTCGTTGAAGTGAAACATACGTAATACGAGATGTCCGTGACCCTAACGGTTCGCTGTACGAATCGTTCGTTGTGGCGAGTTGTTCGCTAACCGAAACGCATAGGGTCCGATGATCCCTGAACGAGAAGTTCGTTGTAGTGAGTCACACGCAATACGAGGCGTCCGCAGTCCTAAAAATCCGTAATGCAAACTGTTTGCCGCGGCAAATCGTTCATTAATCATAGCGTTCACCGTCGTGGGCAAGACGTGGAGCATTCGTTGTTGTGAATCGTACGACGCGCAAGATACTTCGGATACACTATTATTTTTTCTAACTTTCTAGCTGTTTCTAATCTAATAGTATCTACTGTAATTATTTAAATACTAAAATGTCCGTTAACTATACACTCTTTTTTTTTTTTGAAATTGTAATAATCTTTTCTCTTTTATACCTAATCTAACATGTAAATTGCACCTATTTTCCATCAACATTCATGTCCCTTCATACTGTATGCCCAGGCTCCTGGTCGCGGCGCCATTTGTGATGGCTCCTCTTCTTCGCCTTTCAGCTCGATCCTACTCCTAACTGAGTTTACGCCTTGTTAGAGGCAAACAAGCTATCTATCTACGTCGGGTGAAGGCTCTACGGTTTTTAACGTAGTATTTCCAAACACCCTCGCTTTATTCAAGACCTCCCCAGTTCACGTTGTGTAATTTTTTGTTTCGAACTATAGGGGATGAATTGGTTTTGTGGTAACCCTAACGCAAATTTAAATTAAATACTGGGGTATGAAGTTCGTGAATGTTCATGGAAAACGCAAACAAAACTACCTAGCACGTCAATTAAGCCCTCCGGTGCAATTGCTAAACATACTATGTTCCGTGGCCCTATATTATTTACCTATCATTCCTACGGACTGAAACCACTGCATCTGGTGTAGCTGCGCTTCCAGAGTGCGCGATCCCCTGCTCCCACGCCCTCTCCGCTCGATCCCCCATTGTCCTACCTGTATGGGATCGACCGCCATCCACTGGAAAGGTTAGTAACGTGCCGTTATCACATGCGCATGCACATATAGAGTACATAGATCCCCTGAAAGCCCTCGAGTCCTTCGTAGCCGCTCCTATGGATGATTCCGTCTTCGACGCCCTCGCTGATTAATAATTTTATCTTCCGCCGTTATCTCGCTGTGCTTATTCCCTACGATCTTTTATATTTACTCTGCATTATCTTTATATCAATTACATTGTTACGTTTATTTACTAGCCGGCCTAAGTTCCGTCACCTGTATCTGGCCCTATGTCTCATTCTAGTGGTACGTTGGGTTCTAATGGATAAGGGGTTTGTAGAAGGTATGTGTAAATGTATGTGTACGCGGAAAATGTGGTTGCTTTAAATTCGGCCCCTCCATACCCAAAGGCTCATCGGTGACTGATCCCATCTTCCTTCTCCCGACACGAGTTCCGGATACGTTGACCTGAGCCTGGATGCGCCTTTTCATGTTGGGCCTCTTCTGTGCAAAGTACCGCACCATCCCTCGCGTCAGTGTCTGGCGTCCGGGCTCAGAGCCAGTTTGCCCCCCGAATTCCAACTCCTCCAGGTGGGTTTAGTTCAATTTTTTCCCACGTAGCATTTAAATCATCTTAGAGTTCAAAATAAAAATAATAAAAAAAAAAAATCTATAGAAACAGGTGATTCATCACAACCCAAAAGACTTCTATACCTACTTTCCCATAAAAATACAGTTTCGTCTCTGTGAAACATCTATAATATACATAGATATACACTTATATTCAACACGAACGTTTTTTGAATTTGCATTCTGGGAATTATCACACCTCATACACGTGTGTTGAAACACCTCATGACTCGCGTTATTAATTCTAAACAATTGCGTAGTTATGTTAAACAGTTGAGCTGAAATATTCAGTACGAGCTGTCAGAGTAACGCTTGCACTAATCGCGGGTAGATAGCGCTTGACGAATGGGCATTCCCGCCATAGTTTCTGCAACATCCATTGTCGCATTCTCCGACATTGCTTACCCCCTACGACCCCCCGCCACCTCCCCACCTAGATGCTACCACCACGTGTTCACGTATTCACGTGCCAGTGGAAGGTGCTTCGCGTCTGTACTACGTATGTGGGTAACCCGTAGCCAGGATACGCCGACGTCGTACCGCGTGCCTTTAAGAGGGTATTCTAGTCTTGAAATTTAAAAAAATCTTTTTTTAAAATATATTTCGTAAGTCTAGACATTCAAAATTATATCCTCAAAAGAATTTTTCAAAATTCCAATTATTTATCGAGATACAGCGATTTCAGTGACGCGGCAAGTAAGTGGTTCGACCGAAACAAATCAAACAATAGAGGGTAGACGTTGCCCGACTACCTGCGGATGGATTACGCCATAAAACCTTTTTTATACTCTATACGTAAATAATGTATATTAAGTATATAATTTATACATAATAATATGAACATTTTGAAGTGGAGGAAGTTCCATTGTATGGAGTAGGAATCGCCAATTAAACATATGCAAGTATACCGTACTGAAAGTTTGCTCAAAACTTTAAATGCGTTTTTCTAGAAACTACATTTTTCAAGCTAGCGTGCACGATATCTCAAGTTCTACTAAATCGATTTACTCAAATTTATTTATTCAAATTTTTCTGTAAACTTTTTTTATACGTCGCTCTATAGCCCCTAGCAGATTCAAGTTGAAATTTTTATGTTTTCTATTTAAAAAGAAAATTAAACTGTTAAAAAAACGGAAAAAAAGTTTTTTTTCAAACAGCCTCCATTTTAGGGTGTACCGCCAGGTAGGGGCGATAGCGACATTTTTATTAATTAAGAATCCGTTAGATTTTTTTGTTTCAGATGACCACAAGAGTCGGAACCATGCACGCCAGGACCCCCCACTTTTTTTGGACCACCTACTTTACCAGCCGATAAGTTTTCGAGTTTTGAACTTTTATTTTTTTTTATTTTTGATATATTCTTAAAACATAAATAAACGAACGTTAAAAAAATGTATAGCAAAAATATATATTTTTTTTTTTAAAGCTCTAAAAAACGCCCGAAATTCGTGCCTCTAGACTAGAATACCCCCTTAAGACTTAATTTTGTACCCTGATATCAAAGAGCCCATTTCTTTCCGTGTGATTTTGTGTTAAGTGAAACCACTGTACCTAATTATCCTCGTAAACGTGAAATCACGTATCTACGTGTAATTTAATTCACCAATAATTGTTTTCACATTTAACAGAAAATCACACCCTACAGGCGAATTATTATTTGAAAATCTTTAAAAACATTGAAATACGATTATCTCAGCAGTTATTTAACGTATTTAAAAATTATTTTAGAACTATAGCTAGACCGCATTCAAAAGAATGTGCGCAAAAAATATGTGTGTTGTTACGATACAAAAAATGGACACAAAATAAGTTTTTCTAGTTAATTTAAACCTTATTTAAACTAAAAAATATATAAAAGTAGATATATACTGTAATAGATCTGAGGAACGTATGTCGCGACGCCAGAAAGAGACTGCATGACAGAGAGAGAGAAGGTATAAAAAGGCGCGTGAATGTCGAGTCGCTCTCTCTTTTACTACCATTGTTATTCAGACCGCATCTTACTGTACACCGTTTGTCTAAACCGTTATTGTCACCCAATAAATACTTACGAGAACAAAGTCTTTACTTGGAGCTTCCTCATCCCGAAACAAGAGTATTACATATAAAAATAAAATAAGCAATATTTTTTTAAAATGTCAATCTACAATGTTGCTCAATCAATTGAAAAAATAAAAAATATATATTTATTTGGAATATCATATTGAGGCTTGTAATACGGGCTTGCCAGGTAACTTTCCCCCGCTTTCTTCTTACCGGACAAAGCTTGGGAATGGTTTTTTGATTGTGGTCGACCTATAGTTACATCACTTCTTGTGATGATCGAACCTCTATTTTAATCGGTTGTTCTCAGTATAGTTATTTGGGATTTGTATACGATTGTACCGATGGTTGGTAACCAAGATATAATCTAATGCCGATGGTTGAATTGCGAAAAATTAGTTGCCAATCACAATCAGATACACATGTCAAAAAATGGTTAGCGTGTCAGCCCTTAAAATATCATTACTAATTACTTCCATCTGTGGATTTGGCGTTTACATTGTACAGATTATTTATGAGGATCATTAAATTGGTTCAAAAACCTCAAATTTATTTTTACTCCCTTTCTTTTAACTCGTAGCGTCTGCATGCTTCCTTGACGAAAAAAGAAAAAAACTTTGGATCGATTTTTAACCCTTTTCCCGTGATCCAATGGAGCTGAAACTTTGCAAGCAGACTCGTGGCGACGATCAAAGAGATGTATCAAATTTTCGTTAAAAAAATTAATAATTATAGTATAATTTTGGATTTTTAGAAATTTTTAATGCTTTTTTCATACAACTTACTAAGTTGTACGGAGATTCCGACGCGTACGGTAGACACTTAACCTGATTAGAGGATGATTTTGGATTTTTGGAGATTTTTTATTACTCCCTTTCGTAGTGTCGCCCGACCGAAGCCCAACACGTAGGTTAAGCGCCAAACCAGTTTCGACTAGTAAATGAGAAAGGGAGTCTAATTATTACTTGGTTTTTATGGGTTAGTTTTTTATATTTTTGTACTTCATAGTGATGGTATTTTAACCGGTGACACACTAACCGTTTTTTGGGATTTGTTTCTGATTGCATAGATAATAGGCAACTATTTTTTTCCAATTCTACGGATAACTATCGGAACAAGACAATAGTTATATATTAGTTATCAATTATCGGTACAATCAGATATAAATCCCAAAAAACTGTATCGGTTTGACCATCACTAATACTTCATCTGTCGATGAGAGATTCTGTTACTCTCGAAATTCAACTAACTAACTATTACACTATTTTCCCGTATCTTTTATTTATTCTTTCTCAAAACGTAAGTAGCAAAATATAAAAAAATATTCAATGTTTTTCACTCAATTTAACCCAATTTAATGATAACGTCACTTCATTTGAAATATTTTAAATTAAGCTTATTTTTAATGAATTTTTTTTCAAGTGTAGTGGCGTTGGGATAGATTAGTGGTTGGTAGAATAATGCGAATGAAATACAAATAAAGATAAAATAATATTTATTTTATTTTAATAACATTTTATTTTATTTTTATTTTATGGGTATATATTCATATTTATTTTATTTAGTTCATGCCATTTAATTTTGGTGAAACAGATAATTAAAATGATATCATCAATTTTTATAACCAATCTACCCTAACTCATTGGTTCAAAATATTAAAAAATAATGCTTTATTCGGTCCTAGATTTGTCATTTTCATACTATCGTAAATAGATTTTCCGCACACAGTTCCATCCCATTCAATCTATTTATTTTTGTTTTGTCGGTGTATACTGTACTGTACTTCTATGTATTGTAGTTCTGATTATAACAAAGTTGTAAAACTAATAACTTTAATCAAAGGTGATAAAAATCTGACAAAAAAGTTGGTAACAGTGTTCCAGACAATAACAACTCGCAACAAGACATTGGCAAACTGTATGGCAGTCCTTTACAGGATTCAATATAGATCCATTGCGAACCAAAAGTTGCGCGCATTCCGCTTTTCTCAAGAACTAATTTCACTGATTACTTCCCTTCCAGTTTACGACAGGAACTTCCAATCATCTCTTTGCAGTGTTGGTCAATCGTCCGTGAACCATTTTCCATGTTTTATGGCATCCCCTTCAATCAGAGTTACAAGGTCACAGTGAGGGTAGTATCAACTTTTTAGGTCACTTAAATCACATTTGAAACGCAAATATGTTAGTCATCGAATCTTAAAATGGCGAAGATCAAAACGTTCAACACAGGTGATATTAATTAACTAAAAAAATACCATCAAATACTAAAATACCACTTTGATTTTGGCGTCCACCTGTGAGTAAATATTATATAATATCTTTTTTTCAATTGAATTTTTCAATTGATTTCAATTTATTTTATAATATGTACATTAAAACAAAGTGTTCAAGGCATACATGTTGTGAAAGTATATATATCAAAATAACAATATTTAATTAATTAAAAATAAAATTCTGATCAAAGGTGTAGGAGAATCCTGTTTCGGAAAACTCCTTCAGACACATGGAATATATCTATACCCAAGGCAATATTATTCAGCATAGTGATATGATAACAATATGATGATATGATAACAACAGATGATAACAATATTTAATTAATTAAAAATAAAAATCTGGTCTAAGGTGTAGGAGAATCCAGTTTCGGAAAACACCTTCAGACACATGGAATATATCTATACCCAAGGCGATATTTTTCAGCAAAGTGATAACTTTTCCAACAGGCACAACCATTGGCAGGTTGGTCCTGTATATTGGAATGTGAAAAAATCTATGCTGAAGATGTCTAAGGTAATTATCAGGAACATAAAAACCAATTCTCCGCATAATTTTAGGATTCTCGATCATATCGCGCAACAATCGATAAAAATGTGTTATCAAATACACATTCCTTCTAGTCTCTTAACTATTGTAGCCATGAATACCCTGGAGAAACTAGGTTGGTTAGAACCAAGGATAATGCCCGTACACTCTCATGTAGAGATATCTCAGAAACTTATTTTGTACTTTCTCCACCATATGAGAGTACTTGCTCTCATGTGGCCCCCAAATCATCGAGCCACTCTCGAGTCTACTTAGCACCAAGGAGTTGTAAAAAATTCTCAGTAAGCGGGTTTTCTCGAAAACCCTGGCAGTACGCAGAACAAATCCTAACATTCTAAAGCACTGCTACTGATCGTCTCTATGTGATCGTGAAATGTTAGGTTGCTCATAAATCTAACACAAAGATCTTTAACATTTGATATTCTCAGATTTTGGTCGTTCGTTTTGTAGCTATAAAATAGTTTTTTGGGCCTATTATTGTTATCTTGCACCTATTACTCTTATTAATGGCTTAGTAAAGCCCAAAAATTTATCTAACAGAACGCCTTTTTAAGTTTTGTATCCAGAATAAAATATTTAAACTTTTTCAGAATAAAAAATTAACCGTCTTATCTGTAACACAAAGATTTTAAAAGATCTATAACGGAGTTAAAAGCAAAATAATTCAAGTGTGTCCCGATAATTGTGCGAAAGACACAGTGTGCCGAGAACACGCGATACAAAATTAAGGACATTAGTTTCGATGTATTTCATTCTAAAATGTTTCAGAAGTCTCAAAACTAAATGATTTCGTGAATAAAACAGACAAAATAAGTTATAATTGCATCTTTTTAATATTTTTATCAATCATTTTAGCAAAGAGGGTTTATATTGACAAGGAAAAAAATAACTTCCATTCTCTTCATAAAATTTTTTATTTTTTTATTTATTTATTTAACATGACATTTCATTAAATAACATTACAAATATAATTATACAATAATAATTTATCATACAATCATATAATAAAATATGTAACTACCCAACTAGGCTGGCCTGTTTTAGGGCAAGTTATGTATTTCATTTTAAAACACAATATTCGACTATAGGTCTCATTAGTATATATAATAAATTAATGATTTAGAGTTCAAGTAAATTAGTACATTATAAAAATTTAAATTAGATTAATACAATACAAATATTTTAATTCAATTAATACAATAAAAAGTTAAATTAGATAAATACATTATATAAATTAATACATTAGACAAGATAATTAGATAAAAACATTGTTGAAGATAAAATTTACCGTTGTTTGTCGGTAAATTTTGTTTTACAAAATCGATTGTTTTACAAAATTTCCACCTCATTATTGGACTGCGAGATAGGTTAGGTTAAAAGCTGGGTTAGCCAAATGACTAAAATAAGCTTCTATAGTTCATTATTTTTAATTCTGTAATCTTTTCTGCGGCGCTATTATCAGCGCATAATTGTCTGCTCTCTGTTGTCGGGTTGAGTGCCCTAGACTTGTGCATAGTTGACTGTACGTGATTGGTAGTTGAAACGTGTGCAGTCGTGAGGGTACTAAAACCGACCAAATAAATACCTGAACGCGCAAAATACGTCATAAAATTATCTTTGTTATAAACCCAATACCATGGTTTTAGTTAACTCGACCACTCAATATTATACTGAATGGTCGAGTTAACTTTAGTTAACTCTGAGTAACAAGTTTTAACCCTGAGTAAATAAAGCTGCAGGGTGGGTTGCTCAGCAGTAGATTATTGAAAAGGGCTGTAGATAGATCACCTAAGTATGGGGCATCGTAAATGGATAGCGTATTTTTGAACATTCTCACACTAGTAACTGGTTTAAAAATCAAATATGATACTTAAAATGATATGGCATAAATAGATTTCATAATGAAAAATTGTGAGAAGTATGAAAATCGTTAATAACTAAAATTGTATTCCTTTTCGTTTTCTAGTTCAGGATGGTAAAATAAATATTTATCAAATTTGTCATAAAAATAAACATGGATATAGAGTGTAACAGAGCTAGTCGGAAATATTTGAGAGGTAAACTTCTGCTTAAATAATGACGAAAATGTCCTAATATCAATACTTATAGATTTTAGCAGCATCAAAGTTTGAATTCTTTTACTTTTCTAATGTAAAACATTTGATAATCATTAGAGTAATTAAATATCATCATCATCACTCTTGGCAAAACAACCCTTGGTGGGTCTTGGCCTCCTCAATAATCTTCCTCCACTCATCTCGGACTAGTGCCAGCTCTTTCCAGTTCCGAAGCTCTAAGGTAGAGATGTCTTTGAGGACGTTGTCACTCCATCTTAATTTTGGCCTTCCTAAGCTCCTTCGACCTATTGGCTTTGAGTTCGGCAGGGACTTTGGTGCTTGATGCTTGAATATTCTCTACACATGACCCAGCCAATTTATAGAGAATATTAAATCAATTTGTCAAATCAAAACCTTGCAAAAAATATATTTTGCTTTTATTAAAACGAATGATTATTTAATATTAGATAAAATCTAGTAGAATGATAGTCTAACGTTTTACGAAAAAAAAAGACGATTAAACTATTCATATATGGAGATTGTTGTTACAACATTTTGACTTATAAAATGGGCTGAAATCTACCGATAAAGAATTAAAGACTTGTTCCGTAATAAACAAAAAAAAATGGAAAAATTGTTTTCGTAAATATTATGTATTTGAAAAATATAAGTTAAAAAGCGAGATTTAGTAATTAATTTTAAAAAAATATAAATATTATTTAAAAAAACAAATATTCTTTTGTGTTTGTAATAGACCCTTAACATCATTACAGAAAACCCAAGATGAAAGTGTACACAGGGTAAGTTTTAATGATCAAAACAGCAGAATCCCCATAACTTTATCGTGCACCCCATGCTTGCCATGACGCAAGCCGCACTGCACCGCAAACAAGTACAATACATTAATACATATTGTATGACGCTAGAACTTGGTGGTATTGGGCGAGTTTTGAGCTCGACTGAGGCGTCGCTGGCTTCCGGTCGAGGACTCAACATGGTGACAATTTCCTGCTAGAGTCGATATTGTTGTTCGTCTGTGGATCGATATTTAAAAAACCAAATTGGAATTTAATCCCCATTACAATTATTTTGTTGTCTGTCTGTCCGTCCGTCCGTCTGTCTGTCTGTCCCCGCAACTTCGTGTAATGTCCGTTACTTTTTTATAGTAGTTTGATATAAAAAAAAACTTAGCTATTCAGGGATATATAAACTCAAGTGCAATGATTGCCCTGCATTTTACATAGGAAAAACAGCTACGAATATAAATACAAGAGTCATTAAACACAAAAGATGCTTAAATAGTGTAGGTTATTCAGAATTTTCAATTCATTTGATAGAAAAAAACCACACATTTGACCAATCCTCGGGTGTAGATGTACTTCATAGAAATGACGTAGGTTTGCGTCTCAATAATTTGGCAGCATTAGAAATATAAAAATCATTAAAAATAGATAAAAAATATTTACTTAATTAACAAGCAGATTTGTCGCATAATCCAATTCTAGATATATTCCCCTTCCAATCAATTGCACTCACCCATATCCGCTCTCTTTCACCCAACCCCCACTACAGGTGACGTTCTCTCTTGTCTTGTCTAGAGTTTGTTGTCTCTTTCTTCCTTTAATGCTTTATTGATTGCTTGTAATTCTGTTTTTGTATAGTTATATATTTTTTTAGTTAATTTAGTTTGTTTAGTTAATTTCAGCTTTGCAGGCCCAGCTATGTGGAATCAGCTGCCTCCAGTGCTGCGATCTCTGGAGAACCAGGAACTCTTCAAGAAGAGCCTAAAAACTCATTTTTTCTAGATGTCGCACCTGCAAAGCGCCCTTGAAGCGTCTCTTACGCAGAAATAGCGCTATATAAATTAACATAAACATAAACATAATACTGAACCCTGATGAAGACTCAGCTGTGAGTTGAAACTAGTTGGTATAAACTCAATAAAATTGTGTTATACAAATGGTTATTTTATTTAAAGATATTATGTCTTACCACTATGTGTTTGATTCGTGTGAAAAAAAAGAAAAAAAGGGAAGAAAAATTAAAAAAAAATTAAGTAAAAATTATTTCGTTAAAAAATAGAGAAATGAAAGAATATTTTTATTTTCTATAAATAAGTTATGAACGTTACACGAAGTTACGGCGATAGACGGATAGACAAACAACGAAATTATTATAATTGGGATGCTTAAAGTAGTGACAATGGCATCTTTGAATTACGCTCTCACTATGCTGAATCTAATTTTTTTTATATTTTCTTGTTATTTTCAGCATGCTTTCTTCCATACAACGCTATGTTATCTGGAGTACAGGTTTCAATGCTATATGCGAAAATTGACATTGATATGCGTAGGCCAAAAATATTTTTTGAAGTCACAATTGCGTGTTTTTTTAAAATATGATATGTAATTTTCCATCATTACGCATTCACGTCTCCTTATTCTTATCTCTTAGAGGCATTACAAGGCGAGAAAGTTAGTTGGAAAGAAAATCAGGATCTTATCTGATAACTAAATGGAAATAACAGAACTAAAATATTTTTTTTAAGACAGTTTGTGTTTTATGATATAATTGATTTCCTACAGACATGAGATGACAGAATTTGATGACAGAAAAGTTTGATATGTTTTGTGATATAAATATGAAGAATTAATTATAATGAATGATTATTTTACTGACAGCGGGAATACGTACCTCAACCAAATTTCAGAGGGATTGTTGATCAGCAAGTGGGTTAAATATTGATTACATAATTTTGTGGCTGACACACAAGAAAAAAATGTATTTAGATTGTAACGTAAAACTAGCTGTAACCCATCAAAAATGATGATAATTTTACATGTCTGTTTATTAATAAGTATTTATTTTTTTTATTTAAAAATATGAATTTCGTATAAAAAAATTTTATACGAAATAAAATAGACATCAAAATAAATACAAAAATAAAATGAGATTTTTTATCCGGTACCGGGAATCAAACCCGAGCTCCCCGGGTGGGAGTCAAATACTCTTACCACTACACCACAGCAGAAGACGCCGCAGTCTATCTTTCAAACATCCCACACATACGGCGGTGGAGTCTTCCTTACGGAAGACTTGTGACTCGGCGTTCGAGTTTGTTTGCCCGGGGGTTCAAGCCCCATCTGCGGCCGTTTTTAATTTGTTTTTTTAGCCGTGAATTCGAACGAAATTACGGACGTTACACGAAGTTAGGCATACGGACGGGCAGACAACTAAATTATTATAATTGGGGTAATCTAGATTACACTCCTTTGTTGCAAATATGCCTTTATCGAAGATTTAACAAGATATTATAACTACAACGCAGGCACACAAGTCATGGGAATACCTGATGGATTTTCTATTCTCTCAAACAGAATTATTTACTACTTGCTTTCCTCCAGGGAGCTATATATTTGTATTTGCCCGACATCGCGTAATGCAGGTTGGGGTATAAATCGCCCGGTGGAAATAAAACCTGGTGAATTCCTTCTTGTGTCAACAAGTGCATAATGTACGATTATTATAATGGAGTTTGATTACATTTGTTACGCAAGTGAAAAATTAGAGTGATTGATAAAATTTTATCATTTTATTCCCTAGAAAATTTTTATATCGAACTGAATATCAATTTTTTCTATATATATACATGTAAATGTATATATATATATATATATATCTATATATATGGGTTGTTCCTGGCCGTTTGCTGGTTACGTTCCCCAACGGGGGAAAAGCATTTTATTCAACAGTAGATTTCTTAGTAAAAAAAAAAAAAAAAATATATATATATATATGTGTGTTCTAAGAACACATTATTGTCCTGGATGGTATAGATTACGTCCACAGAGAAATAATCATAAATAAAGATAAATTGTAGAATTCGCACAGCGATGAAGCTATTGAAATGGGAAAATAGTCTTTATTGGGTGGCCACAGGGCTCATGGCCTGTCTTAGATGACATATTTGTAGGTATACTATGTCGTAATAAATATTTTAAAGAATACAGATAAATTACATGTATAAAATGTTCAAAAATTTGATAATGTTCTTACGCTAGAAATGGTGAACTTTTCATTATGTTTATGTTAATTTATATAGCGCCATTTTTGCGTAAGAGACGCTTCAAGAGCGCTTTACAGGTGCGACATACCGAAAAAATGAGTTTTTAGGCTCTTCTTGAAGTGATCACTTAAGCCAGCTAATAAAGGTCATAAGCTCTGTGGCTACCTTATAAAGATATCCATATATATGTTATGAAGCGTTAAATATTTATTTTTCGATATATTTGTAGCAAATTTTGTTCATCTCCCATTTAAAATAATGCAATTAGCCTATTTTTCACAAAAAAAATGTAATATGATATATAAAGGATGCATTACACTTGTATTTAAATCAAAATCTGAAGAATATTACAAGTGCTACAAAAGTATATATTTCTTTTTCTGTTATTTACTAAGAGCCGGTTGTTTGATTAATCGTTAGAATAGTAGTTAAACAAAAAACAGCATGTTTTGACTGATCGAAAAAATAATAATCTATGTTTTTTCTAAACTATTACTATTATTCCTGCTTAATAAACCGGCCCTTAGCTATTAAAATATTTAAGATTATTGTAATAAGTTTTTGTAGAAAATGAATGTCAGGTATAAAAAGGTCAAAACTATATTACTTGTAACTGCAAGTGTGGTGTATTCTCTTCCTGAGTATGATACGTTTTCTTTGAAATAAGGAAGAAATTGAATACCCGATCTTGTTCAGTAATTATCACTTTATTTATAAACAATACCTCTGCGTGCGACCGTCAGTGCCCGAATGGCGTCGCCCGTTTCCCCCGCTTCCTACCGCATGCATTCATCTCTTTCACACTATCACTACGCACTCATACACCACTCTACCACAGCAAGGTTACGCAAAATTTCTAAAATAATGAACTTCATTTTAGGATAGTAGCATGTCAGTCTTATTTTAATAGCACGTGCGTTTATTAGCTTAATTTGATAATAGTAAAAATATAACAGATTTTTAGTTAACTTTGTAAAAACTGCTACCAGATTTTAGGTCTACCGGTTTCCAGACGTACCCGTCTCTTCGTCAGGACCAACACTACACCACTACACTCCCAACACTACACACCTCAACCATAGTATTGTTACACTTCCACCAATAATTGGTCACATGCGTGTTAGTCTTGTCAGGGTAGTGCATGTTTGTCCCTGACAAGACTAACACGCATGTGATCAATTATTGGTGGAAGTGTAACAATACTATGGTTGAGGTGTGTAGTGTTGTGAATGATGTGGTGTAGTGTTGGTCCTGACGAAGAGACGGGTACGTCTCGAAACCGGTAGACCTAAAATCTGGTAGTGGTTTTTACAAAGTTAACTAACAATCTCTTATAATGTCTAACCACAAAGTTAATGCTTTAAATATTAATAATATTAATAATAGTACAAATATTTTTAAAATAAGCTGCACGCGTGGCTAAGAACCACCTGTTAAATTGTATAAAACTAACAAAATAAATAACCGCCATGTCGATTTTCTGCAGGGGTTATTTGAGAGAATAGAACGCCATGTTCCTCTGCCCTATTGCCACTATTGCCACGTCCATTGTCACATATTTTCACACACACGCACTTCAATTGTTAAATTGTTTAACAGAGCCGTTTACCAATATATATTTTTTTTTTTAAATAGAGATACGAACACGGAATACGTGTCACATCAATATTCTTACTATTTTCAAACTAAGCTAAACGCTTGTGCTATGAAAATAGGACTAACTTGCTAGTCTGGAGTGAGGTTCGAGCCCGCGACCTTTGGATCACGAGGCGAGTGTCCTAACCACAAGACCAACAAACTGCTCCAAATTGTATCTTTTATTGCTAGATCTTAAGTGGACGCCATTGATTAATATAAGCTTCAACACTCGCTTCCTTTATTATATCGATTGCTTCAAACAGATGAACATTCGCTCCTAATGTTTTTCGTTTTTCAATCTATCAAATATAGATTTTTCCGGATACACGCCTGAGCGACCACATTTTTATTCCGGGCTTCTTTATAACAACCTTCTATAAGTATATTCAAAATTCTATAAGTATACCTGTGTGATATTTTCCCGCCCTCGAGAATGCAGGCTTTTTAGATGAAAGAACAGGTGGTTATAGATACTGTTCTGCTAGCTAATAGCCGAAGTCTAGGTACCCTTAAATGGTGGAAGGACCCCCTCATGGGTGAGCGTTAGCTTCATTGTTAAATAAAACCTGATAACAAGACAATTAAAAAATATTGTAACGAAATTGCAAAAGAGATTACTTACAGAATCCATTTTTTTATTTAAAATATAATAGAAACCTGAAAAGATTTATGGATAACATTTTTTACATAATATAAGAATATTTAATAATATAATTTAGATACAAAATCATTTTTTATTTAATATGTCAATAACGACAATGAAATCTAATTCTCTAGGACCTTCCACTACATTCTGGAACACATTTCGAATACACTCTACCACGCACTGGAATTAGCTACAACATTCGAGGAACGTATAGAACAATCAGGAAGCGACGGGAACAAACTACTTGAGTATTTGCAAAGCCAACATGTTTGCTATAAAAGCGAAGCCGTGTCGCAGCCAGAGTTTAGTTGAGTGTTTTGACAGATCGTTCACAGAGAAGTGCTCATGGACCCAGTGTGCCCAGTCGTGGAATTGCGAAGCGGCAGATATCGAGCGAAGTATTCGGGCAAGTAATAACCTAAGTGGCGAAATAAATAAATGCGACTATGCGAGAATTGGATGCAATGTTCTTATTTTCTTTGTTAATAAACAGACGGTCAAAATGTCATTGATGACCCTAATAGGTGGTCCTAGAGTTACATTTGAGTACAAAGTATGAACATTTTGTATATGATATAATTACACGAACACTTTTTTACGACAAATTAACAATAAGTAATGAATTAATTATCGTGAATGTCAAATAAAGTGTTTATATTAATACTTAATTAACCACAACCTCATTAATCGCTTATTAATTTCCAGTGTTTTCATATGCCTTCCGCAGCCACGAAAATATTTATTTGCAAAGAAGATGAAAGTAAACGAGGTAAAAGTAGTAACACAGGACAGAAGAGTGTGGCGTTTTAACCCTTCTGTTTTATCTTGCCTTGTGGATGGATACCTTGTCTTCTTTAAGTCGTTTTTGAAGCGTATTATAGGACATAAGCTAATTTCGATTGTTTTCACATTTTTCGGTTCTCTGATTTCTGCTTAAAAGGAGTTACGAGAGCGTCAGAGCGTCAATGCACCAGAGTAGCGAGGGAAACATTGATGGCAGAGTAGTGAGCTTAGTTATATCGTGGCTGTATCCTCTGACGCTCCGCCGCTCGCCGCTCGTATCGTACCCGAGGCCTTAGTTCCATTTGTGATATTTTTCCTGCAATAATAAATATCTCTTCTTCTGATTAATTAAATTTAATTTCACAAAGACTTTTTTATTGCGGCGGGTTCACGATAAAATCTTAAAACGGTATTTGATTGTTTAATATTATAATCTTAATTAATGAATTTAATGAATTATAATTTCAATATTGTCAACAGAATAATGTATTTTTATAAGAAAAACCAAACTCGTAATTTTAGATTTGGTACAGGGGATATAACGTTAAAGAGAATATGGAAACTAAATGGAAATATGTGTTAACATTGTATGTACGTGTTATGTATATATGTTTGTTAGATATATGTAATAATAGATTTGGTTATAGATTTTGACAAATTAACAATAAAGAAAGGTAAGAAGGAATAATATTACAACAAATTTATTTATAAAGAGGGGCACAAAGTTTCTATTTTTTTTTATATTGATAAATATATCTATTTTATTTTCCGTAAAATAATGTTTCTTTTGCTTACTCAAACTAGTGATTTTCGACAAATATGTCAAAACGTAAGTTTGACGTTTATGGATAGGTACAGAGTAAAATATGTAATCATGAATGTAAAGAGTAGGTATAACGTGTTTGTTCGGTCATTTTTTCGTCATATATTTTTCTGTGATTACTCTACAGCAGTGGCAAACCTTTCTTCAAAAGATGGTTTAACTGTATACCCCTGTTTAAAAACAGTTTTCCGCGTTGGATAAATTATACAAAAATAAAAATTAACACGAAAAATATATTTTTAAAATAATGACCTTCAATTAAAATATCGTGCGATAACTTAATAAAAATCTAGTGTTGCATAAATTTTTGTCTACTTCGAAGTAACGAAATACAACCTATAATCACGATCCAATACAAAGATACAATAGTAACGAAATACAACCTATAATCACGATCCAATACAACGATACAATAGTAACGAAATACAACCTATAATCAAGATCCAATACAACGATACAATAGTAACTAAATACAACCTATAATCAAGATCCAATACAACGATACAATAGTAACGAAATACAACCTATAATCACGATCCAATACAAAGATACAATAGTAACGAAATACAACCTATAATCACGATCCAATACAAAGATACAATAGTAACGAAATACAACCTATAATCACGATCCAATACAAAGATACAATAGTAACGAAATACAACCTATAATCACGATCCAATACAACGATACAATAGTAACGAAATACAACCTATAATCACGATCCAATACAAAGATACAATAGTAACGAAATACAACCTATAATCACGATCCAATACAAAGATACAATAGTAACGAAATACAACCTATAATCACGATCCAATACAACGATACAATAGTAACGAAATACAACCTATAATCACGATCCAATACAAAGATACAATAGTAACGAAATACAACCTATAATCACGATCCAATACAAACGATACAATAGTAACGAAATACAACCTATAATCACGATCCAATACAAAGATACAATAGTAACGAAATACAACCTATAATCACGATCCAATACAACGATACAATAGTAACGAAATACAACCTATAATCACGATCCTCTACTGAGGATCGTGATTATAGGTTGTTCCGGTTTAATCAATATTTGACCCGATTCCTTACCAACAATGGCTCTGAAATTTGTTAGAGAGACATATTCCGGTGAAAACATAATAATCATTCATCATTTTAACATACATAATTGGTTTGAATATTCAAAAAAATATTTTTAATACTGACGCATTATTTTATCGGATATTTTAAAAGTGACATTTGAGTTTTGAGGACACAATTATTATTGTTTTTATTGTTAATCCTTTATGTTGCAATCATAACACAACAATTATTAGTATTACAAGTTTTAATGTAACCATGACGAAAAAAATACAACACGCTTTTTTAAAACATGACTTAACACGTGATTTTTTTAACAGCCACAGTACTAAGTGCGATCACAGTACATGTCAATAAAATTAAAAGCGCGAAGTGCTTTTTCCCAAACTCCAACGAACGCTTCTTTCTAGCTTTTATTGCATCATTCCTTCTTCTCGTTAACAAGAAGAAAGCGCCTCACAATTTTATTAACATTCCTATTCCCTTTTCCTTTATAGTCTCTTTACTCCCTTTCTTTTAACTCGTAGCGTCTGCTTGCTTGCTTACTTGCCTGACGAAAAAACTTTGGACCGATTTTTAACCCTTTTCCCGTGATCCGATTGAGCTGAAACTTTGCAAGCAGACTTGTTGTAGGATTAAAATTATCTAACAAATTTTCGTTAAAAACATTTAACAATTATAGTATATTTTTAGATTTTTCGAGCTGAAACTTTGCAAGCAGATTTGTGGGACGATAAAAATTATGTAACAAATTTTCTTTAAAAAAATTTAATAATTATAGTATAATTTTAGATTTTTCGAGCTGAAACTTTGCAAGCAGATTTGTGGGACGGTAAAAATTATCTAACAAATTTTCGTTAAAAAAATTTAATAATTATAGTTTAATTTTAGATTCTTCGAATTTTTTTATTAATCAATTTTGTAGCGTCGCCCGACTCGAGCTTAACGCGTAGGGTAAGCGCTAAACCTGTTTTAAAACGGAAATGAGTAAATGAGTATAACAAAAAGTTTTTTTTTATACTCCCTTTTTTTTTCCTAATTTTTCATACATTTCTATATTTTTCCTTAATAGTCGTTTTATGTAAGAGCACGTTTCTTACTGGCGCGTTACCACGTGCTGCGGCATGTATAATATTTATAGATACATTATCACTTTAGGTTTTATTTATCTTGCGGTAGTATATCTGTAGCCAGGCTCTTGAATTCATTAAGGTTGTCCGCATTTATTGGCCCATATGTGAATCGTAAAACGACAAAACGATAACTCAATGCGTCCGGCGACCGTGCCAGAATGTCCGTAACGCGTGACGCCGCCCACGTGGACCAGAAGTAATTGTGCCGTAAATTTCCCAGATTGTAGCTCACCTTTGTGGACGGCTTCTTTGTTCTAGCTCCTCAGAATGAAAATTATTTTCACTGCTCCATTTTGAGACAGCCATTCTTTCGAAATTACTCTGTTTAAATTTGTAAAATTAATTTTATATATGTAGAGTAGTGATTTGAAAAGAAAAAAGGGGTTTTTGCTTAAAAATTTTTACCCTTTCGAATTCATGTAAAATTGTAAATCACATGATGTTTATTATAATAAGTATTTTTGTGAAAGTGTTGTAGAGCCGACACACTTGTGGTTGTAGATTAGGCGGTCTAATCGCATGTAGAGTACTTAGAGTATCGTAGACACTAAGGAATCGAATAAAAAAAAGAAAAGGAAAATAAATAAAAAGGCATTTAATATGAAACATAAACAATGTAGCATACGGATTTTTCAATCCGAGAAACCATTTGTTTAAAGATCACATTTTTTTCAAATTGCTTCCAATTTTATAAAAAAAACGGAATTTTTACTTTCTTTCCTTTAACTCCTGGCGTCTGCTTGATCGATTTTTAACCCTTTTCCCGTGATCCAATCGAGCTGAAACTTTGCAAGTAGACTTGTGGCGACGATCAAGATCTATCAAATTTTCGTTAAAAAAAATAATTATAATATTTTGGATTTTTCAAATTATTAATATTTTTTTCATACAAGTTGTATGAAGATTCAGACGCATATGGTAGACATAAAACCCGAAAATGAGAAACGGAGTAGGTATTGTAAAAACTTGGTTTTTATGGGTTACTTTTTTAAAACTGGATATGATTCATTTTAGATGTTTAATTTGATTATAAGTTCATGATCAAGCTGCATCTCAGTCACGAAGGAGGAATTCCATGGAAATAAAAAATTAATTAAATGACACGAACATATTTTTAAAGCTCTCCAATAAAATACTAGTTTAATAAATATGTAGCTTAATGAGTTTCAATTTATTGATTATTTATTATTTCATTTCTTTACTTATATACATTGGAAAAGTTTGATTTTACTATGCCTGAGAGCTCTGTGTTGAGACAGCCTGTCCTTGTAAAAAGTCATCCAATACATATTTAATTTTTATTCTTTCAAGGTGGTGTAACACTAGAAAATGAAAGCCAGGCACTTTGTATTTCTTCATATTGGCGGAATTTTTATTTCTTTCAAAAAATATTTAATAATTCGTCAAAAATAACTTTATCCTCTTCAGTCCTCATTATATGGCTCCTAAGTTGTATGTCTACTACATGTTGTATATTTATCTTAATGCTTATTACTATGGACTTTGCGCATTCATATTTTGTACTTAAACTGTAGCATTCTTGTACATAAATAACTTAAAATTACTTTATTATTAGTGTTGTAATTCCCAGCTAATTGATGATAAGTATGTATCAATTGTTATTTGTCCCTGAGCCTTGTAGGCAGAGAAGAAGTTTTATGTGGACGCCCCCCCGTTCCGCTCGCATTCGCATGAGTGTCAGCGGGACTGTGAAAAGCATTTAAAAAATGCTGAACATGAGTGACGAAAGTGTAAGGCCGATATGGGAGCCCTGGGTGAGTGGTGGATCCCTCTTCTCTGTCCTTATTAGAGGCAATACACTTATCCAGTGCTCTGCTTTTTCCAATATTCGAAGCGTTTCTGTAAGTCAATTCTTATGGTATGGTATTTACTTTTTATCTTTTAAAGATTTCATTTATCTTTTCAATGTCGGTCAAACGTCATCGCTTCCGGATTTTTTCATCTTCAGGAATACGGGGGGTGTGGCTTCACAACAGAAGTGTTGTTTTTGGCCAGGAATTTTGAAAACTGTGTTGTTTTTTTCACAAGTAGAAAATGGCCGAGCCCACTAAAACACGCGTTACATTTTTACTCCCCAAAAAATATTGTGACATTGAGACGGATACTTTTACAGCTCTCGAAATTAAAAAAACGCGTATTTTTTATCAAAGTTCGTATGATTCGTAAAGACCGAATAATAACTTTCTTCATTTTAAAAATATTTATTCGTGCCTTTTAATAAACAAAAAATACTTTTTATTGAAGTATCAATATGACAAAACATTAACAAAAATAAAAATTAATATGAGAGAGTGGAATAAAATAAAAAATATTTTGAAAACAATTTTATTAGGTAACTATTTGCGAATAAGATTTAATTATTAATAATAATTAATTTGCTATTAATAATTTTTTAATTTCTAAAATTTCTTATTTAACTTACTCTAATTCTATGTATGAAAATGTTGATAATTCAATAAATAGTGGTTTTATAAAAAGAATTTTATGTTTACTACCCGTGAAAAATCAGGACACAAAATTAAAAAAAAAATAGAGATGCGATCAAGGAATACGTGTCACATCAATAATCTTACTATTTTATTTTTATTTTTTATTTTACTTAAAATATAATAGAATCCTAAAAGGTTTATGGATAACATTTTTACATGATTCAATATAGGAATATAATAATAATAATACAGTTTAGATACAAAGTCATTTTTTTATAGTTGGCCGAGTTTTAGCATTTTTGTCACATCTGTTTTGAATTTGTCAGTGGTCAGTTATTTGGTCTGTTGTGGCAGGTCGTTGTATAGTTTTAATCCGTTGCAAATTAGTCGGGATTGTCTTGTTCTGGTTTTGGCGTGTGTTATGTGATAGTTTTGAGCCATTCTAGTGTTGTGTTGGTGTTTTCGTGTATTTTGTGTAATTTTATGTCTTCGTCTTGTATTTCGCCAATTGCTAGTTTGTGAATGATTTTAAGTGTTTCGATTTTTATAATGCTTTCGATGTTTAATTGTTGTGTTATACGTTATAAAATAAACTAAACGCTTATGCTATGAAAATAGGACTAACTTGCTTGTCTGGAGTGAGGTTCGAACCCGCGACCTACTGAAATAATAATTAATAACGACCCTCCCGTGTAACATGACCCGCGCGCTGATTAACGTGTCACTCTCGAGCGCTCGGGCCTCATTAGCGACTGTCATCATCAATGTTTTTGTTATATTTCCAGGGAGTTACGGACAGACGGACAATCGAAATTACTAAAGGTAATAATGTTACCAAAAATTTATTTTGCAGTTATTGAAGAAAATATTTGTTTGCGTTATGTTTTCTTATAAATGGGTCTATATATTTTTGTAAATCAAATTTTAGATGACCATTTCTCTCACATACTTTTCTCAAATAATTTTAGTGGGAAGAATTGCTTCCTATTATTTTGAATTATAAGATTGAAGAATTAGCATAGCCCAGAGTATTTAATCATTTAGTATTGTTCATATTTTGGTATCCCGAAATTAATCTAATTAAATATTTATGCGGACTTATCCCGGATTTATAAATATTGTGAACAAGACAGATATCTCTATTAAAATAGCATCATTCAAATATTATACTGGTTTTTCTAGAAGAACAGTACATACTTACACTTGAAGGTGGCAGTTTGCCAACAAATACTCAATAATCATTGGTAACTTTAGCGCAATGATGTGTGTAGAACTCCGTTAATTCATTATGTGTTTTATATAAAATTGTATATATTATAGTAAACATTATAGTTTTACTAAAGTACTTGCCGGCCAACAGATGACCTGGACATTCTAACCTGACTTTGTACCCTTTCCAGCGCCTCCAATGAGCTGGGCCGAGCTTGTTAATCTGGGAATTTAGCAAAGTATTTTTGTAAAAGGGTTTGGGACTTCTGACTATAATCCTCATTAGGCTAAGCTCTCTAGAGTTTACGGCTTGGAGAGAATTTTATATTTCAATTATGTACTCGCAAACTATTTTGTTTATGTTTTAAGCATTCGCATTATGCTTGGACATACTTATTAACTTAATTAAAATTTCATTAAATCTAGCACGTAACCCTTTACTTTAAGGTATTAGTAAGGTTCCTGTGTCCCGAGATGTTTTAATAATTTTATTAATTTTCTTGTAGTTCTTGTCCGATTATCGGACCTCAGGGATCATGTAGGCGATGGTAATCTTGCTAGCAGCAACTCGGAATATCTGGACCATGGATTTCTCGAGCCTTCCTAGATTTGTTCTGCTCGCAATCTTGACTTGAATGATGCGATGCAGTACTTTTTAGGGATTTATTAATCTTTTGGCATCTGGATCATTATTTTGTCATTTGTAACCATATCAACCCAGAATATTTTTTGAAGCCGTCCTTACCTCTGAAGGTTCACATCTCAAAAGTCGCTCAT
The DNA here is from genome assembly GCA_016648135.1 of Agrypnia vestita. NCBI lineage: Eukaryota > Metazoa > Arthropoda > Insecta > Trichoptera > Phryganeidae > Agrypnia > Agrypnia vestita. The sequence continues at coordinate 38,815 of JADDOH010006688.1, read as the reverse complement.
TGTTTCAGTTAGTGTCCATGATATAATTTTAAACTTCAAAATAATTTTGTGGCGATATTTTTAATATAATTGATAAAAATGAGCTTTGTTTTCACCACTTTTTATTATAAAATATCAAAATGTTTTGTGAGACCATGACCACTTCGTTAGGATTCAATTGTATATTAACAAATTAAATTTAAAAATCGAAGTACAGACAATCAAAATACATATTTTTTATATATTTTGATTATCTATATTATTATTTTTGAATTTAATTTGTTAGTATACAATTGTATCCTGACAAAGGAGCCATAGATTCTGAAATATGTTGACATTTTTCAATACGAAAGTGGTGAAAAGTTCATTTTTATTTATTTTATTAATTTTAAACTCTTCAATATTACAAAAACACACAGGCGTGAGGAAATCACACAGATATATTGTGACCTCACAATAAATTGTCCGTTTGTATCTTCGATAAGTTTCTGCAATGGTGTACGAGTATAGCGCAACATGAAAGAGATGGGCTTTTATTATATGAACTGGCCGTAATCCCATGAAAAATCAAGGGACATAATAATAATTAATAACGACCCTTGCGTGCTGCCTAAGCCATGCGTTGATTGCGTGTCATACACTAAAGATGTAATTCGAGCAAGTTGTAATTTTACGAATCGACAGGGGTTGCAAAACGTTATTTAGATAACGTTTCGCAACCCCTGAAATTTAACTAGATAAGATTACCAACAGATGGCACCTGCCGGAAGCACGTCACAGCTATTCCGCAATCGTGTTTGCCGTATATAATTAGCGTCTGGCGTAATGTCACCATAAATCGTGACATCTATAACCCAAGTCGTCATAAAATATGTGAAATTATCTAAAGACCATTACTTACCGTACAATGTAAACATATTTTGAAATATGAAGCACTACATTGTTATGAATACACCAGTTTCATCCCGTTCAAAAGATTACTTTCTAAGATTAACATTGATTCGTGATTTTTATGTCCTGTCCATAAATATTTAATATTCACAATACAAATATAACGCGAAATAAATCTTTTTTTTTAAAATTAGCTTTAAATAAAGTAATGATTCGATAATGGGGTTGAAAACATACTTAATTCAAACAACAGACGAAAATATTGGATATAACTTAAAAAAAAAAAAAAAATAGAGATGCGAACACGTAATTCGTGTCACATCAATATTCTTCCTATTTTCAAATTAAGCTAAACGCTTGTGCTATGAAAAAAGGACTAACTTGCTTGTCTAGAGTGAGATTCGAACCTGCGACCTTTGGATCACGAGGCGAGAGTCCTAACCACAAGACCAACAAGCTACTCATCTGTACTTTTCACGGATTATAATGAAAATACATGTCAGGTTAGGCTAAATAAAATTGCAGTATGTGCCTTCAGCACAGTTTTATAAGATCCTGGTCCACTATGTTTCCTAGTGCAGTTACAAATACTGCACTTTTGCTTTACAGGGCAGAATTTGCGAAAGGTCATATTCAATATTTTCGTCCATTGATTTGTTCTGCTACATTATTTTAACAACTTGCGAAATACACAATGATTTTGTCAGCAGTATAAATTCATTAATTCATGTAAATCTCTTTAATAAAAAAAAAATCTTATTTGTTGTCATTATGTCTTATATCGCGTGGACCTTTTTCGAGTGGATCTCTTATCGTGTGAGCTTTTTGTCGTGGACCTAAAGACGTGGAACCAAATGCCTGTGGAAGTTTTGTCGTTGGAACCTAAGTCCGTGGACCTTTTATACTAAAACTGTTTTTACAACACAAAATTATACAATTATTCTCATTAAATTCTTTGCATATAAATCATGTTTTAATTAATAATTGATACAGGTAACGTTATTAGAATTTCTAAATTAAGATAACAAATTTGATTTAAAATAGACTGTTGTTATAACAATGGTGCCATAAAGCTATTGTTTAATGAAACGTTAATTATGACGCCAATATTCTCGAAACCATATAATTAGCTTTTATTATTGGAAGAGTTGGCCATTAATATACCTATAAAGCGAAACATTATCGGATTTTAATTACTGCATTGAATATTAAAAAAAAGATTTATTTATATCTTATCGCACTGAATACAGTCCCGTCGGGAATCATTTATTTCGAGTTTTGTTACAGAAAATTTAAAACATAATATTTTTACTTATAGAATAGAAAAAATATTGAAACAAAAATAAATTTTTTAATAAAATTATTTTTACAGCAGGCATAGCAAATCTATTACCATGTTACAATATGTAAGTGGTACCGAATATGAAAAATGTATGGGTTTGTTTGAATTTTATTATCTAGGGAATAAACCCAGAACTGCAAAGGATAATATCTGAATTTAAATGAAACCTATCTTTCATTCTAATATAAAGGAAAGTATATTATGAAGCAAAAATGTTCAATTCTTGGTGACTTGTATTCATTATTTGAAGTATTTTGAATGTTAGAAATTAGAAAAAATAGAAAAAAAAGAAAGAAGAATTAGTTTTAAGAAATAATCTTAAAAATATAATGTATTGACTGCATTAGTCATAATTATTATAAACTGCAATTTATTACTAGTATTTAAGAATCTTACTTGGTTTTTAGTTTTTAAGCGCCGCGTTTTCTGAACTTTTTCTTATCTTTTTCGAGATTAAACACAAAATCATTAACCAAACAACAAAAATACATTTTAAATAATCGATGTCTAGAAAAATTATTTGACGTTGTAACTTTGAAATAAGTTCATGGTGAAATAATGTTTAACTACTAACATAATAATCCTTTACTTTACTTTACCAACATAAAATAATTAACTGCATAACGGTGTTTTCATTCTCATATTTAGAATATTAGTGCTTACTATTTTAAAAAAATGTACCTTGACCACCAAAAGGTTAGATATCCAATATCCACATTTAAAACCATTAGTGTGTGCATAGAAAGATTTGGGATTTTATTTTATTAAGGAAAAGAACTCAAGAAAATTATCATATAACATAATAAAGCGTAAAAATAAAATTTATTATAAAACAACTAAAAACGAATATTGTGAGACACGTATTAAAGTAACAAAATCACATTTAATAATTCGTAAAACTTTATCTTACGTTTATCGTTAACCCATTATTTAATCAATAAAGGTCTATTGGCAATATTTGATGATTATAAAGTACATTAATTTAAATTATACAGAAAATACGACTAGTACGATTGAAAATTAAATACCTACATATTCCACCTTTATTTTTATTTAATATTTCTTTGTATGCACAAAAATATTGCGATAAAATTGTCCACTTTGAAAACAAAACAGCAATATTTAAACTAATATTTTTCCATTACCATATATACAGAATCTCATAATTAATATCTATACTAATTCTGTTAATTTTATTTATTTTTCAGAACGTGCTTGCAGCAACAGGACCGTTAAATTTTCATTCAAGGATTGGCTATAACGTCCAAAAATATGATTCTACTATTCAAGAAAATAATCTTCTGAATACCAGAAAATAAATACGGAACTCGACCCTTTTATTTGACTAAACAAAATGACAAGAAATATATAAAATAGCAGAAACTGGAAAAGTTTTCTTATGTACTTATTCGAAACGAAGTTAAGAAAATACATCATTTTATCTTTGCTACCAGCATACCAAATAAACAGAGGACAAAGTGACAAGTTTTGCCAGAAAAATGAACCCTTATTTTATGAAGTAACTCAACAGCCTCTTTTTGTACATAACGGATGAATGAATAAAAAATTCACATAAGGCTGTGGTATCATATATGTTAATAACATTTATTATTTAATATAATATCTCGCAAAAGGAATACATCATACGATTTTCTTTTAAAAACTAATGGTGTAAATTAGATAAATCTCACTCAATCTCTTCCCTCAAGAGTCTACTAAAATGTACAAGTTGGATCATGAGTAGTCAAATCGATTCAGACTATCAAATAGCTCAGTCGTTTGCCGACTATTTCGAGATGATGAATACGTCGTCATACCAAGAATCCGAAATACTGGACTATGTCGGTTTCGGAAATTACTCCAGCGAATGGGGGCCTAACAGAGACCCCTTATACATTGTGATACCAATAACTGTCATGTACGTGGTGATTTTTGTAACGGGAGTTGTTGGAAACGTGAGCACCTGCATTGTGATTTCAAGAAATAAATCGATGCACACCGCAACGAATTACTATCTTTTTAGTCTCGCCGTTTCTGATCTCTTACTCCTCGTTAGCGGCTTGCCTCCCGAGATGTACTACATTTGGTCCAAGTACCCTTACGTCTTCGGGGAGGCTTTTTGCGTCATCCAAGGCTTTGCGGCTGAGACTTCTGCCAATGCTACGGTCCTGACTATCACCGCTTTCACGGTGGAGAGGTATGTGGCCATCTGTCATCCGTTCCTGTCGCACACGATGTCGAAGCTGTCGAGGGCAATCAAGTTTGTGATGGCCATTTGGTTGCTGGCTCTCTGTCTCGCTATTCCTCAAGTAAGAAAATTTATACTTTCTATTAAAAGTTTTTATATTAATAACAAGAAAACACTATTATTTATTGAATTATCAACACGTTTCGGGGCCATTGTATCCTACAATGGCCCCGAATACTCTGTATCCACAGAGTAAATTATTTTTTAAATTTGAAGACATTAATGAAAATAATAATAAATAAATTGAATTGTTGTAATTTTAATGTTGAAAAAAGTAACCCATAAAAACTAAGTTTTTATTATACTCCCTTTCTCATTTACTAGTAGAAACAGTTTGGCGCTTAACCTACGCGTTGGTCGCGAATCGAGTGACGCTATGAAAGGGGGTAAGAAAAAAAAATCGAAAAATCCAAAATAATAAGGTTTGGCGCTTAACCTACGCGTTGGTCTCGAGTCGAGCGACGCTACGAAAGGGAGTAAGAAAAAAAAAATCGAGAAATCCAAAATTATACTATAATTATTAAAAAAATTTAAACTAAAATTTGTTAGACCATTTTTATCGTCACCAGGAGTCTGCTTGCAATGTTTCAGCTTGATTGGAGCACGGGAAAAGGGTTAAAAATCGATCCAAAGTTTTCTCGTCAGACAAGCAAGCAGACGCCACGAGTTAAAGGGAGTAAAAAAGAAAAATAATGTCTGCAAAAATAATTTGAATATTTTTATTATTTATTTTTAATTTACTTAATGTAATTCTATGTTCTGAAACCCACATTTATATCAAAAAAATGTTTTTTTTCCGAAAGATTATTGCTATTTAAATATCTCAAGTGCTCCATAATTCTAATATGAAAAAAAAAAGTTTTAGTTATATAAATATATTTGCAACCATTACATATTATTCAAATATCAAGTGTTTCTTCTTATTAATATAAATAATTAACACAAAGCCATTTTGCAGTTTTTTTTAAATTTTCTTTGTCACTAGTAAGTAAAACGAGGTGGATGATTAAAGTAAATATTTTTTATCAACTGTGACGAAGTATATTTTAAATTTTTATATTGTGTATTTCTTTCACACGATAATACTTAAATCGATTAAAAAAATCTATTCTGGAATATTTGATTAAAATTATAATTTTTATTTAAGGAAAGTGCTACTCAAATATGAGTTATTTATTACTTCTATAGTTATGAGATGACCAGTCCCTCTAATCATAAACTATATTTAATCTAACCTAAATATAAAATGTATCCCTTACGCGAATAGTTTGATCAGTTTTGTTCAGTTATTAACATTAGCTATAATATGATGAGAGGAACTGCTTCTCTTGAAACTATTGAAACTAAAGTGGTAAAAATTATATTATATGTGTGTAGTACAAAGTTTAAATAAAAATGACATAAATTGCAAGTAAACAAACTAACAGATTTTGCAATAATTGTAAAAAATTTAAGACAGTCGTTTACTTTGTAATATTATTGAATAAAAAAAACATCTCACTAGGCCATTCAGTCATAAAAGGCCCACAAAATGAAGCAATTTTCTTAATTTTTAAAACACGAAGGTTTGGTAGTTTATTAATCAATTATATAATTTAGTTTGTGACATTTAAACAAAATATTTGTATTTTAAATATATGTAACCTGATGAATAAATTTTAAAATGATGTATTTCCCTGCAAAAATATGATAAAAAAGGCAAGAGAAGATGTGAGAAAAAATTGTGAAATTTGCTCACTCTGCTGGACGATCGCTTTAAGTCAAAGATCTAAATCGTAAATGTAACTTTGACAGTATTTTGATAAAAAAATATTAATACTTAATGCATTATTTGAGAAATTTAATTAAAAACAAGGAGTTTTGACAATCAATTCGTTATTTTTATTCAAGAAAAAAATTGAATTTTACAATATAAAATTTAATTTGGTGGAAGCCTCGCTCGCTCATTATTTTGAAAAGTGATTCCATAAACTTCAAACTTTACTCTCTCAAGTGACACGTTCAAGAAACGTGAGCTGATGATATCCAATCTGCTGAAGAATGGTTTCATCGTAATCCTCGCGCGCTGTACCAAGAATGCAAGCTCTGACAATAAATTTATCAAAGGTTACGAAAATCTCATTACTTAGGTGCGTAATTTGACAAGCCGGTGTCCGTTGATACTTTAAAGGGATGGATGTGAAGGGCGAGGGTGCGAGGCCGCCATAAGGCACCACTAGACAATCAAGTATTTTATTAAAAATGATCTCAAACTAGACATCTCACTCAGAGTGAAAAATTGTTTTCTTTTAAACCCAACCCTTACCTATATTTTATCCTAAATACATCTGGCAGTTCTAAGTATACAAACTATTTTTGTAACGAATTTTTATCCATACATACGTTGGCCGGTCATATAAGTTGTTGACAAGTACTTGTTTAATTTTTTAATTACCGCGTTATATAATTGTGGGGTATAAAAGCAAAGGCAGCAATAACCATAAAAAAGTATTTTGAATGCACTATGCAGGCAACGAGGATTACTAATTAAAATGTACTGAATAGATTTTATGTATCTGTCTCTTCCAAAAAAAATCCCCTGAAAAAATGACAAACTTGGATTATGTGTGGTTAGAACTAAGTCAACGATATTTGTACGAGTGTACGAAATATATTTCGTATCAGTTTTCTTACAATTTTTACAAGATTTTCCGAAAGATTTTTAGCGGTCTCTCGCTGAAAAAATGACAAACTTGACTCACGTAAGGTTAGAATTATATTTTCAAATAAAGATGAGGATACGAAATATACTTTGTATCAATAGTCTTACAATTTTCAACAAAATTACCCAAAAGAATTTTAGCGGCCTCTCGAGACAATATTTTTACAATTTTTTAAAGAATTTATTAAAAGATTTTAAGCGGTGTCTCGAGACAAGCTCAGAACCTATTTAACTAACTAACTAACTCACCATTTTTCCATTTCTTCGTGGGGGTAGGCAGAGAGGATAGAGCGCCACACTCTTCTGTCCTGACATACAACTCTCGCCTCATCCACATTCTAACATCTTCGCATGCAAGCTCGCCTGTTGTTGAGGCTTCTAACGGGACCATGTTCCAGTATCTGGTTGATCTGATATTTTGTCGCTATGTGGGTAACTCGCTACTTCACCAAAAAATATTGAATATATCGTATCGTACCAAACTTCTTCTTCATCTTTGGTTCAGTTCTGAGCATCTTGCACCTCTGATGTCTGAAACTTCAAGAACACTACTTTTCCAGTATTCTCTGTCTAACAATGTGAATCGCAACATTCAAAGACAGCCTTGTTCGATCTTTTATTTAAAGGGAAAGTCGTAATTTTAAATTGGAGAAATTAAGATAAACATATTTTTAAATGATTTTATAACCAGAGCAATGATTTGAAAACTGGTATGCTTTCGAATGTTCTTAGATTTTCACGGTTTTTAGAAATCTCAGAATCTTTTTTCATTTAAATCACTAAACAAAAACCAGAAATTTACAGAATCTTCTGGTTTGTGTTTTCTGGGGGACGTTGCTGAGTTTTTACGACATTTCTGACCAACGTTTCGGATCCCAATGCAGGGTCCGACATCGGCTCTGATGATGGACCCTGCAATGGAATCCGAAACGTCAGCCAGAAAGGTCTTAAAAACACGGCATAATACTCGGGAAAACACAAACGAGAATAATGTTTATTTTCGATAAATTGCTTCCACTGCAATGCAATAAACATGCAAAAATATTTATTAAGTAGTTCATAAAAAATAATTAATAAAAGTCGTGAAAAAGTCATTCATAAAACTAACGCTTTTTTTACATAACATAATTTTTCGAAAAATTTGTCCGTTATTTTCATTTGATCTATCCATCCTATAGTAGATTACCCTTTTACTCATTTTTCTTCATGCATTTTATAATTTTTTTGGTAAAGATAGGGGTAAAGTGAAAATAAAAAAATTACACAGTGTAAAGAGTTATGACTCTATAAAATAGTACTAACTATTTTACAGATTATAACTCTTTCAAATGGTGTTTTTTTCCTTTTTATAAATTATTTACTAAATATTTAATAGCTATCTTGTATCAATACTATTAAATATTTAGTAAATAATTTGTATAAAAAAGTGAAAATTAAAAAAATACACAGTGGAAAGAATTATGACTCTATAATACAGTACTATTTTATAGAGCATTACTCTTTCAAATGGTGTTTTTTTCCTTTTATAAATTATTTACTAAATATTTAATAGCTATCTTATATCAATAGCTCTTAAATATTTAGTAAATAATTAATAAAAAGGAAAAAACACAATTGAAAATACAGATAAAGGAAACGTGATGAATAAGAATGCCTCACTTAACTCTGGCGTTTTTTTCTGGAGTTTTTTCGATTCGGTAGAGTGTTTCTTGAAATTTTAATACACAGTGGCACAAAATGACCTTTGCTGTTTGAATTCATTTAAACTTTTTCATTCAGATTAAATTATATTAAAAAAACAGTATACACATTTTATGTTAAACAACAGGGAATTTTTTGACCTTAATGTGAAAGATTTTTTTGGCAAATTCATGCTCAATTATAATTAAATACATTCTCCATCACCTTTCACAAAATTTCATTGGATTTTTTGAAGTTTTGTGTAACTTTGTGAAAGACCATTTTAAAAATGTACGTTTCTTATAGAACATTATCACATATGTAACTCATTTTGTAATTTTTTGTAAATAACTGCCTTTATGCTTATAAGGTTTACACCAGTAAAAGTTGTTTTTATGAGACCTTTTCTGGGAGGATCCACGTCAAAGAGTCATGAAACGGACATTTAAACACCCCACGTTTTAATTAAAAATATGTTTTATTTTAATACAATATGAGTTATTAATTACTAATATAGTTTCAAAAGGAGCAGTCCCTCTCATCATTATTTACTATACCTTAGAAGAACTGCTCCTCTTGCTACTAGAGTAGTAATTAATAATTCATATTGTACGTGTATTACAAAGCTAAAATAAAACATATTTTAAATTATAATATTGCACCAGGATCTGCCAAATCTTTCAATTATACCCCGCGTTTCGACTAAATAACGTTACTAATTTTCTCATTTTAATTTTGCCTCTTGCTTCCATTTGATTGAGTTAATTGCTAGTTTAGAGTAAGATTCAAGATTTATTTATTTATTAATATTAACGGACATAGTCCAATAAAATATAATACATAACATAGTAATTTAAATACAAAAGCATGGACAAATGGAAATTACTACTAGGATGGAGACAAGGTCTGGACTATCTAATCAGAGATTGTTTAAATCTGGACAGACTTACACCAAAGAAGTCCAGATCCTGTCTTGAATTTATAAGATGACAATAACCGTGACATGGGAGCATGAAATCCATAATTGGTTCTATGATGGCTAAGGAACAAAAGTTCATTATTTCTGAGTCTTCGGGAAGGGATATTGAATTTTATTTGGCCCAGTAACGAAGACACATGAGTGTGGCCGTTTAATATTTTGAATATGGTGATTAAGTCAGTGTTTTCTCTACGTTTTTGGAGGTTATAAATTTTTAACATTGACTCAATTTCACTACACGAGTAGTATCCTCTATCCAAGCCCATCATCCATGCTACTTTTCTTAAGAAACGATGTTGCACGGTTTCGATGTGACTTGTTTGGTTCGTATACAAGGGAGACCAAATCACAGAGGCATATTCTAATATAAGACGGACAAGTCAACAGTAAAAAGTTTTAATCGTGTGAGTATTTGTGAAATCAGAAGACATTCTGTTGACAAAGCCTAAGAGTTTTAAGGATTTATTTACCATATAATCTATTTGTTCATTAAATGTAAGTTTATAGTCCAGAATGACTCCGAGATCCTTGATAGACTTAACTACATTCCATTTTATATTCTCTATTTTGTAGTCAAAAGAAATAGGCGTTTTCTATCTAAAGAATGACATTATTTTACATCTATTTATGTTAAGTTCTAGGCCGTTTACTTTACACCAATTGTCAAAGGAGTCAATTTCAGATTGAAGGAGTAGGCAGTCATGGGTAGTGTTAATTATTTTACGAATCTTATTATCGTCGGCAAAGAACCAAAAGCGAGTATATGCGAATACATTTACAACATCGTTTATAAATAAATTGAAGAGAAGAGGTGCCAGATGGGCACCTTGCGGCACTCCCGATGTGACTTCGATGGTGACTGGTTGACAAATAGTTATTGATTCTGACCTTTTGTTGCCTTCCACTTAGATACGATTGTATGAATGATAAAAATGGGTCTCTTAAACCAAGACTTTTTAGTTTAGCAATAAGAATTTTGTGGTCAACTTTATCAAATGCTTTAGCAAGATCGGTATAGAGAACATCTATTTGTTGATTATCTTCGAGTGTTTGAATAATAGTATTAGTGTAGTCAAGCAAATTTGAAGTGGTAGACTTGGCAGTTCTAAATCCATGCTGTTCCTCAATCAGTACATTTTTAAATATGGGATATAAAGATAAAAGGCACTCGAGAATGAGTACTGTTATTTACTCGAAACGTCGGAAGTTATGTCATTTTACTGCAGATGCACTCGTTTACTTTATATTTAGAGAAATGAATTTTGCGACCGCTTATTTTAATGGCTTTTCAGACATGTATTTTCTCTAGTAAATCGGCTCAAAATAATCCAAAGCACGAATAAACGAACAGAGCATGTCAGAGCTAGTACACAATAATTCACAAATTACAGACTCGTATTTTTTGATTTTAAATAAAAATTTTCAACCAATAAGATAAGGCAAGAATCTGTACATTATTCTGGACTAGCTATCTTACATCTCGTATATACGCTATGGAGAATTTTAAGCCAATTTAAAAAATATATACGTATTTTGTTAAATAATTTAACATAAAAAAGTTTGAGCTGTTTGCCATTAATTTTATTTTGTAAAGAGCCAAAAAATCTGCAAATCATCTGTTTTATAATAAAACTTTATTATTTCTCAACAAATTTTAAAATATTTAATTTTTTATGTTTAATTTTATTGAAATCAAAAGTAGCATAAATTAAATGAAATGCAAAAGTATCAATTACCAGTTTCAAAATCTATGTATAATAAATAGTTAATAACAAAAAAAAACATAGATTTCACTAGCATAGACCATTTAATATACAAAGATTCCCTCATTTCGAACATATATATATATAAAACATTAAAAAATCTTGTGTGGATGTTTTTACGATGGAATTGGTGAACGTTGCATTGTGTAGAGTGATTATTTAAGCCAGCTCACAGAGGTTTTAAGCTCTGAGCCATCCATCGTATAAGAGACTTCCATCCACGTTTCTCATATATAAATAGCTTCATCTCTGTGAGACTTCTATAATTTATCATAATTAATTAATCATCCCCCTGGGGATAAAATTCAGTAACCGTGTTCTTAGAACAAACTTTCATATAAAATATTATGTTTGTCACGAGTAGGTTCCAACAATTATTAAGTAGATTGTTATTCGCGACTCGATTAAGTTTTATTTTCGTTAGTTTTGTCATGAGACTGTGGTTGATGTCCTACAGTACCTATGACAACACTGCTACGGCACTTTATTTCTAAGTTCTTGATTGTAAAAGTAATGGTGCCCTTACTCAAGATGAAAACGGTCGACCTTTCCTAAAACATTTGAGGGAATTTCAGTTATTACGTCACCCAGAGAACAGTGCCACTTGAAAATACTGTGATACAACCCAGAGGGCGTATATTTTGGGGTAATGTTTCCAAGGTTCTGGAGCTCTCTCAGTTTCACAATTTGAGGGGTGTAAAATCAAAGGGAGCGATAAAAAAAATGTTTGTAATGAAGTTACCGAGGATAACTAATTTAAAATGTACTTTTTTTGATATTTTATTGGAAATAGAGCTCTATTTCTTCCAAAAGCATGTTTCTAAATAACTATTAAAATCAAAGGCAGCAAAATTCATTTTAACCAATCAACCCCAAAGATGTGATCACGTGACAAAATAACCGCTACGTACAAAAGTGAAAGCTGTTGAACATCATAGCAACGACAGTTATATCCAATTATGTAAATAATAAAAGCATTTATTTGGTAGCAAACATTGCAATACTACCCATATTTAAAAAATAAATATTTTCTCCTTCAAAAATAACAAAATAATTTTGTGATAATAATGTATTAATATAATTAATAAAATAAACTTAGTTTAACCGCATTTTTATATTAAAAACATCAACATACTTCAAAGCCTATGGCCCCTTCGTCAGGTTACAATTGTATACTAACAAAAATTAAATTTAAGAACCGAAGTATAGACATTCAAAATATTAAAAAAACTATTATTAAACTAAGTTTATTTTATTAATTATATAAATAAATATTTATTTATAAGCGTAAAAAAATTAAAACTGAGGTGACAATTGTTTTTAAAAACATATTTGTAAAAATATGTTGGTGTCATGGATTCCATAGAAACTTCCTTGTGTAGTGAGATTTTTTGTATTTATCTCATAAATCTTGTTTCCTTTATTTAGCCTTTATATCCCTCATTTTATGATTTTATAAATTATGAATTGAATTTTGATAAATAATAAAGTATTGTAATTTATATTTTCACAATTATTCTGTAGAAAATTTTGATATTAAAGCGAATTCCTTAAAAGAACACTGTGGAGTGGTTAATTAATCACGGGTAATTCATTTTTATTTATACCCGTCAAGATTCCTTTGAACCAGGGCTTTAATTAAAACAGCCTCTGAAAGGAATAAATTTATACAGTATGTGTATTCACAAAATAAACATTATTATAGTCACCCCTTCTTGTTAAGTTGTGTGGTAATAAATATTCTGTTTACTCAATGGTTAAGTCAATCATTATATCATGCTGGAAACAACCATATAAACGTTATACAATCCTGAATTTTTTTGAAAATTTAAGCCAAAATTTTATATATTTATTTTTAGTAACTAGTATTGCGTTGTGCTAGCGTATAATCAATGGACAGTGTTTTACTTGTAATTTCTATTTCGGGTCTCGAAAGTTCATGACCCCAGTTAAAATAATATACATCCTTTGAAACCACCTGTGCGGTCCAGAATTTGGGCTGGGCATATTTTCCTTTCATATCCGTATTTTCTGGTTTGAGTTTTCTGAGATATTCTGCCGTGTTTTTACGATGGACCTAGCAAAGTCAGAAAGGTCGTAGAAACACGGAAGAATCTCCCAGAAAACTCGGCCCTGATAATAGACCATGCAATGGGATCTAAAACCTTAAACTTCGACCAGAAAGGTCGTAAAAACACGGCAGAATATCCTAGAAAACTCAAACCAGATGATTCCGAACGGCCATGAAAACCTAAGAAAATTTATATGTTAAATAAAACGGATATTTTATACGAACTGTATATTTTACTGAGAAGCAAATCTCGACGTTTCGCTGAATTCTTATTCAACATCATCAGGAGAACGTCTTATCACGGCGGAGATGTAGGCCGAATAGTTCCGTAATAATAACCTTAACTCTTTACTACGAACATTTATCCCCCTAACAAAATAATATTTATCCTTTTCCAAGTACTAGAATTAGTATATTTTTGTAGAGATACAGCGAATAAAACTTATGAATCAATTATAGTTTTACTAGACTAGAATAAAATAAAATGTTATTAACTGTAATATATAAAATAAATTAAAAAAAAACTCTTCATCTCCGTTTTGGTGAACCCCACAATTCCAATTTTGGTGGCTTGTACAGGCTTTTTGCGTGTTACAAGGATATCTTAAATTTTCTCAAATTCTAAGGATAAATTTAAAATGGCGACCCTCTTAGCCCAGTGGGCATAACACTGGCTTTCAAACCGAGGGTTCCAGGATCGATTACCGGCGAGGTCATAATTAATCTATTTGATTTATACAAGTCTGGGTATATTGTGATGTGTATCGCTTCTGTAATTGGGCATCTTGGCCTCTTGAAGCGTCAATGAAAAATAAAGATGTTTTATTCTTTATGGACCTCACTAGCGCTAGCGGTCTGGAAATCTCGACTTGGCCCTATCTTATTTCGCTGTCTTGAGCTATTTAAATACTTGATAACCAGTCAAGCCTCAAGTTTTATTCTCGTCTTTGTTACTATTTGTCCGTACATTGTCTAAGATGAAATATCAGCTACCTTCCCTCTGGAGTTGTTAAGAGCGTAGTTTTTGTAATCGATCCTATAGCATTTGCATGAAGTATTCAAGCCTTATGTAGAAGTAAAATTCTTCTCATTCGGTTCATAAATCTTATAATATAGTTATAAAGTCTACAAATAATGACATTTAGACAGACAATTAAATTTAATGTACTTCTATTTAAATACAAAATTGTTAATGAACACAACAATACATTTGAATAAGTAAGAAAAATAAGAGAAACCAACGTGAACATGACCATTGTACAAGAAAAAAAGATGAAATAAGATTGCCATTCAGAAAGAAAAAAAGGTCGCAAACTTCTGTGATGTACAGTGAGATGAAGTTGTATGTGAGTCTGCCAGAGGATATTAGAGACGAAAAAAATATGAAAATTTTTGAGAAATAACTAAGAAAGTTTGTGATACGTACTTTTGATTAGAAATATATTTGATATTTTACATATTTATAAATAATTGCCAACCTACAATAGGAAACGGCACAAGAAGAATAAGATTGGCCTCTTGATTTTTTCCTCAAGTACCACTGGATAACTTAGTTTTTCCGTTCTTCAAACAGTAGGGTCTGCACATTCCTATTTAATTTTTTTAGCGTATTTTATTATATAGAGCGCAATTGTTTGTTCTTTCCCTGTCTCGTTATGTTGCCTAACGTACATATTTAATATCTTTTTGAATTACTTAACACCTATGATTTTTAACTCTCTTTTGTTAAAAATTTATGTTTGGCAGTCTTACCTAACACTTTGAAGTATTATAAATTTCCGTTTCAGTCACAGTGAAATATTACGATCAGAAAATCAAATGCACTCTGGCTTTGCTTTGTATATAACATTAAATATAAGTCAAACCATGTTGTTATCGGCAAACCAACATGGAAACGATGGAGAACTCAACATTACTGCACATGATACTGCATGGAAAACCCTCTAGTAGACATTTTCATCTTAGTTTGTCCAAATAATAAAGTAAAACAGATGCTGTATAACGTGCCGGCATGAATAATGAAAATATTAAAGTTCTTTAAAACCAGGAAAAACTTGATGATAAAACAAAAAAACTTAATTTTTTGCAGATTAAAAAATCTTTTTATTCAGTGTTCAGTAAATTTAATAATACAATATTAAAAGTTTTATATATATTTTATCGACAACAACAAATCTACTAAAATGTTCTGTAGATTTTTAGAACACTTTTTGAGATATTCTGTATTATTTGAAATTCTTCAAGCTGTCCTTTATTAACGCAAGCGTTGATCTGTTAATATAAAGCACTTTTTGAAGAAATAACTTAAAACTTATTATTGAAGAACTTCTTTGCCTCCCAAACTTGGTAGAAATGTTTTATCCAAGAGTAAAATGCTTTGAACATTTTAATGCCGATTAAAACTTTAACACATTTTAACTCAGCTATCAACACGCAATTTTCGCGTGAGAGTATGCAGAGCACCACACTCTTTAACCATAAAAAATGACGGTACTTTTACCTGTCGGTTCCGAAGGAATATTTATTTATTAATTTATATAAAAAAAAGATAAAAAAGTGGGAAAAAAAGAAAAAAATATATTTTAAAGAAGTTACGGACGTTACACGAAGTTACGGGGACAGAATAAAACTTGCTTGTTAATAATTGCTGTTAATAATTGTTATTTTATTAAAGATTTATAATTTCATTCTTTACTCACTAATCATTTCCCACTTTTTCAAGAATGTAACTATTTTCCAAAATAAATATTCGCCTCGTCTCTAATAAAAAAAATGTCTAATTAATCTGTAGAATTGAGTGAAAGAAAGCGAAAGAGAGAAGGCGCAAATAGAACATGAACGATCGGTCGGGACCACATGAGAGTGACTTAAGTACTACTTACATTATATAATATCGGTTAATAAACGCTATAAAGATTACACCGAGTATTATTGAAGATCGTCCATCGTAACAGAAGACAAAGGACGTAACAATAACCTCAAATAAAGATAGATCCTAACAAAAATGGTCGTTTGGTTCTGCGACAGTGTGTAATATTATACTTATGCGTCAAACACCGCTATAAAGTAAACCAATAAAACGAAAGGCTTTTTCTAAGTTGACTCTTGGGTCCTTGTACCATTTCGGATTTCCGTTTGTACAGTAAATACTTGGTAAATATACTTACTCATCTTGGATTTTACATCGTATTATTTTGATCTTTTACCTAATATATATTTTTGAAAAATCCTTTATAATACCGCCTTGGAAATACATCAAATGATAGAAGTGTACGTTGTCTTGTTTGTCAGTAAAAAAGTCACCAGAGTAGCAATTAGATCAATTTTAATGCAATTGCATATCTTATAGGCAGAGATATGGATCAAAAGACTGCAATCTCTTATCTCCGCATTTTTAAAATATCATAAGTGTTCAAACATAATTAATTGTTACTAATAATAATGCTGTCTCTATCTCATTTACATCAAAATGTATTGCTTTTCTCTTCCTTGTATGTATTAAATTTCATAAGTTTTACAACATAATTGTTTCTTAGAATCATGCAGAAATACAAAATCTATTATACATTAATTCTTAAAATTATATAGCACTTGTTTGCAATAGTTTTCATAAAAATATATTAAATATGAATCGAATTGAAAAATATTGTTTTTCTTACTGTATATTTATTTAATTGTTAAAACGTTTTCGAGATCACTCTTATTACCAATAAAAAGTTTTCAACTAAATTAAAAACAGTTAAAGATAGTATTTATAGGGATTGGGTGTATGTAATGGTGGTGGGGGTCGGGGGCGGGGTTAGAATAGATAGAAGTGGGGAGGTCATGTGTGGTATTTGGATGTTAATTATATTTTTATTTTATTATTATTATTATGAATTTCTATGATCTCTCAATTATCAATTTTTCTTCCTTTATTGCAGCAATGTAGTAAGTACTAATCTCGATAACGTTTTAACAATTAAATAAATATATAGTGAAAAAAAATAGTATTTTTTAATTAGATTCATATTTAATATATTAAAAATGAATTTCCACAATGTTTCACAAAAAACTTTAAAACATTTATAAAAATACATGTCGCTGAATGTAAAAATTTAGATTAATAACGCACACGTAAGGCGAAACGCGCTCCATAAAAATTAAAAATGTAGAACTGAAAACAGGTGTTTTTATTTCCACATGTGATTATGGAGTTCTTTAAACTAACCCCGAAACAATTATATCCATATTGACCTTCAGTATTGGTCTTACCGCATTGAAAATAATACTGTAGATTATACGAGTATTATATACTTTATTCTAGCACCACTAAATTATTTCACCATAGCATCTTGAGGGTATGCGATGCATTCAATAAACTGATAAGATTATTGGATATTGATCTGTTCGAGTGCAGCCACACAAGATTAAGAAAAATTTTGAGTGCTGAATTTTTTTCCACGTAATAATTAAGTTTCTTTGTCTTTTGTTTAAATTTTTTATTCTTTCTTTCTATATAATTTTTAATATGCCTTAGTCATTCATAAATATTTATCATTACTGACATATTTCTAAATGTGGAGACCTGTAATTGGCCATCTATATTATATCAATGTTTTCTATGCTTTTTTTTGTGCTGTTGGTCTTCCATAAACATTAAATAAATAAATAAATAACATTATTAGACTTATGGATTCAAAGCATCACTGAATCAACTTTAGCCAATCACTCGCTGCATCTAATGTGCACTTTGTCCACTTTTTCTCTGACTCCCACCTCCTCACTCTTTTCCACCATCCCTATTTCCGTGTTACTACAACAGCACTATCAATATTGTCATTAATTTAACCAATTTCTTCATTTATTACCATTATTATTATTAGTGGTATCTAATTAAAACCATTTGAGAGAGGCGATCCCAATGGATCGGCCACATTATCATTCAAGAATCTGACTAATTATTTTATATTGTAGTGTGGAATTCATGCCACAATACATGAACCACCATATAGGCCACACACACACAGTGGCACGAATGCCACATAAGCAAATCGAGGCACGAGCAAGGCACACGCGCGGCACACAGTTCATTGCACCGTCAGCATTTCCGATAATTTCTCCACACACACATAGCCGCGCTTCCGGAAACTCCTTTGCTTGAAAATCACTTAAAAAGCCTATGTGGGCATGTCAGTCTTTCATTGACCTCCAGCGGGTAGCCAGAGGCTATCACCCTTCGAGTATCCATCATTGTAATCGTACTCATGTATAACTGGTACTTGTTTTATCGAGATACTAAAATCATCAAACATTCTGCGCCTTTGGAGCTTTCCCGTCCCATGTCGGTGGTGACCTAAAAGCAGTTGCTCCAAAGCACCTTTCAAAGTAGTAATATTTTAGAAAAATAAATTATAATTTCAACACAAAAAAATTAGACATAGATCGCGAAGTGACCACTATACTATCATTGTATTTAAAAACCATTTTACCCGTCCTCAGACGGTCGTAAATTCTGATTTTTAAGCTGTAAAGTTTAAGTATTGTACTGTCTCTTTCATTGTTTAAAAAATCCTTTTTGTGGTGTTTTATATTTTTTATAATATTATTGCATTAGAAATATTAACAATTTTCAATGTGAATAATAATTTTTTAACGCGTGCGTTTTGCTAAAGTTTTAATTATATTTTTTAATCGTGGTTAGGCAATGTCAGACTAGAAATAGTTATACATAAAATATAATTTCATAATAAATATTCCCAGAGGCGCTGCTTTTATGCTTCAGAATTCCAGTTTTTAGAGTGCGTAAAGTTTTACCTAAATAATATATTTTTATTATTACACCGCGGGTTTTGTTAATCCCACATTTTTCCACAAACCCTCCTAGTTTAAAAATATTACCAAAGCAGACCTCGGTAAAGTTAAAAAATTAGTACCGAAGCGAAATTTTCCCTGAAAATGACATGGTTTCGAAACTGTAATTTCAAATTGATTAATTTTAGAATTTAGCTTTTGTGTCACTAATTTACCTCCATGCTTTGACGTCAGTAATATAATTTCATGTTCAGGCAGTTTGCAACATTAAATAGTGTACAATGAGTTTTATGAATTTTATTACGATGTATTAATAACAAGAAAACACTTAATTTACACCACTATTATCAACTCGTTTCGGGGTCAATGCTTCCTTCACCAGGATACGACGTATCTTCTTCTACTCACTTCATCCATTCCATCCTTTTCTGTCATTGGCTTCTTGTAGCCATTTATTCCGTACAGTGGCTTTATCGACAGCCAATCTCTTTTGAGGTCTTCCAATGCCTCTTTTATTCTAACAAGGTCTCCAACTCGGAACTCTAGGAGTCCATTTTTTGGCATCCTGCATTGCAACATACCTTACCTACTTCTTTCATTTGGAAAGGGTTTGGCATTTTAACATCACGTTTACCAAACGGGTTGATGTTTAATGTTTCATTATTTACAAAAAGTCACTAGAACATTTTGTTGTAATTTGGACTAATCGTCACTCGAGATTATTCCATAAATAAAGTAGTTACATTTTTTATATCGCTGCACTTTCTTGAATTAATTTTTTTTTGTTTATAGTCCATCGCAAAGGTTCACAACTCGCTCGCTTCTATGACATTGCGTTCTGTATGCTAACTGAGTTCTCTGAGTAGCGGTTATGTTGCATTTTAAATAGAGAATATCATTTCACGAACATTCACGCATGATCTTCTGAATTCTAGAATCTTCTAGTAGTTAGTATACTTAATTCTATTAAGAACCTAGACATTTTTGCACAAAAGTTATTTGACTTCAAAATTAAATTACGCATTATAAACAATATTTTTTTAATCAAACTTTTATGAGCATATAAACACGTATGTATGCGTGTTTATATGCTGTGTGTATATGATGCCCTCTTCTTTTCCTTTCCTCTTCCCACCCTTTAATGTTTCATGTAGTGTCAAAACCATATTTATTACACTCTTCCATTTTCTTTCTTTACATTTTATATATTGTTTATTTATTTTCAAATTTAATTTGATTTATTTTATTTTTGTTAAATTCTCCACCTATCGCTGATTTTTATTTGGTATAATTTTTAATTTTATTCCATTATTTTTTAAGCCCAGAAAACTTCACTGGTAACGTTAAAAAAATCTGTTTACATACATTACGAGTTAAACTGTAATGTTTGTTTCCATATATAAATAAAATAAAGAAATAAAAATTTCTAATATGTTCTAAATGTTTCTAGTGTTAGGAAATTTTTGATTATCTGTAATTTTTTGTTTCTAGTCTAAATAAATATAATAATAATATATAAATTTCAATTTCTTTGTCTTAACATGCTCTTCTAGAAGTTACTTTAGTTATATTTCTATACATTGAATAATGTACATGTATTTTTAAACAATATGTACAGCTTGCTTCTTAACTTTCTTCTTTTTTTCATACGATTTCTATATTTTTAGAAACTGGCAATGCACGCACTGCATGCAATATAATTTTTGTCTTAATTCAAAAAAAATATTGTGGTGGAAGATTATTTATTTGAAGAATTGTGAATCGGCAGAAGAAATAAAAAAACCTATTGTATGATTTGAAATGAAATGAAAGGGAGACCAATAAGCACCGGCGTTCATAAAAATGGCTTTACGACTGCTGAGTCAGATGACCGCCATAAACTACAACATTCTACTAATATGAAGATTCCGTGGTCACGCGTAATGAAATATTGGTTAATGGGTCGCCATAACACATAAGTATTGGGTTGAAAATGTCTCGGAATTCGCCCGCGAACAAGATAAAAATTCTTTCACATCGATAATATATTATACCCTTAGAGGTAGCATACTCATAAGAAGTGGATGTTAAATTAGGGTAATAAGTAAGTTGAATGATATGAAAAAGTGAATTTTTTAAAAACACCTTCTCTCTGGCACTCTATTTTTATATGACTATAGCTTATTTCTTCTTCAAAAAGAGCAAAATGATTTTGTGGTGACATTGTTAATAGGTATAATTAATAAAAATGAACTTTTTTCTCACCACTTTTGTATTGAAAAATATCAACATATTTCAGAACCCATGGCCCTTTCGTCATAGTATACATTGTATCCTGACGAAGGGGTCATGGGCTCTGAAACATGTTAATATTTTTCAATACAAAAGTGGTAAAAACAGAATTAATTTTTATTTAATTATATAGCTCATTTCATTTCTCAATTCATTTTTCCATTTTTATTTAATTATAAATATATCTTTAATTATATAGATTATATTTTCCTTGGATTTGCTAGGTCAACGTGACATTTTTCAGCTAGCTAGTAGTTTATATTATGAAATATGAAACATTGAAATATTTAATTATTCGTCATTAATGATTATTGAAATAAATTTCATACTTATTTAATTGAATCCCACTCCCTTCCTCTTCGCACACTTCCCTTTTTATGCATTATCATAATTAAACATTCACCGCATATTCTTTATCATTTTTTTTTCTTAGTTTTTTTTTACCAGCTTTGAGGAAACTTCACTATGTATATTTTTTCGAAATTATATAAATTTATTATTACATTGTATTGTATGTTTCACAAATAAAATAAAATAAAAAATGAGATGAATAACTTGAAAAATGTTTTCGAAAAAATTAATTCTCCCCCTCCTTTCTTACAAGCATTTATTCTTACATCGGTTTTAAAAAATTGTGAAATTTAAATCGGTTAGTAGAATTAGTATACAATACTGTTTCAATTTTTTCAAATTCATTTTGTGGTACCATAATTAATTTTATAAAGAAAATAAATAACGCTCAGTTTTAACCACACTTAATTATAATTTAAATAAATATTATTCGAGATGAATTTAAATAGATATTAGGTATTGATGCTCCCTTTATTAGGAAAAGAAATTTATACTCATGTAAAACTCTTTCTTCCGTTGATCTTTTCATTTTACAAAGTTACACACGTTTTCTTATTTTGTTATATATAATACATAGTATTCTAGGTTAATCAAGTGAATTCATATAATTGGCTAATATTCTTATTATATCATATGTTCTATTTCTACAGTACGGCCACTCTATGATGGCACTTTTGACGTTTAGACTTACATAAAGTTTCGTAATTAACGACAGCTAAACATTGAAGGACAAATGCTATACTTTATTGCGCGAACGCCAGAGTAGTGATGTCCATCAACATTAAATATAGAATGAACGAAATGATTCAAAATGTTATAGGATATTGATTGCCTGTATAATATGCGTAGAATACGCAGAATAAGTATCCAAAATAACACAACAAATCTGACAGATCGATTGTGCCCTCTAAATATGATCTATTTCTATGGCTTTATTAGAGGGCAAAGAAAACGGCTACAAAAAAATAAAGGAGGATCAGACCGGGTGATGTTTTTTTGTCTCTTTTTCTCTCATGTGTCGCCTTATTGTTTAAACTGAGTAAGCTCTATTTTACCACATATAAAGGTTTGGTAAAATGCTTTATTATCCCTCTATATATTGTAGATACTGTAAGGTTTTGACAGTTTTGTTTTAACGTTGTTACGGAAAGAACGAATGTGTGCACGCTGTGATTACGATATTGTTTTTTACCTGGCTTTAGATTTCGGACATTGATACTTTTATATTTTGACCCCTGCTCCTTTATTTGGACTTTGTTAATAATTTTTGGTTGATTCTCGTCATTATGCCGAAGCACTCAAAGAAAACTGTTTTAAACAGTCAGGCACGTGGGTTCGTTGTAAAACTTCGTGATTATTTCGAACGTGAAGCTCAAAATGGTGGGCCATTATTACCGGTGACGTCAGTGCTTGATCGCGTAGTTGATGCGCTTGACATTGGAAAGCGAACTGTCATAAGAATTAGTGGTGTTTTTGGATGAGACGTGGCTTAATGCCAACCATACAGTTAGCCGTTATTGGACCGATGACACCGCAGCATCTACGTCTAAAGTTCCAATTGGAAAAGGAGGCAGACTTATAATTTGTCACGCCGGGACCGCTAATGGATTCGTCGAAGGATCCTTGATGGCTTTTATATCAAAAACCACTGGAGATTATCACGAAGAAATGAACGGAAAAAAGTTTACGAAGTGGTTTACCACAATGTTGTGTAGCCTTCCCGAACCATCTATAATAATAATGGACAATGCCCCGTACCACTCGATGAAGATCAATAAGCCGCCTGCTCAGTCCCAAAAGAAAGCTGATATCGTTGCGTGGCTTCAAAAAAATGGCATAGATGCAAATATGGACATGTTGAAAGCGGAGTTACTTCAATTATTAAAACAAAACAAGCCGGCAAAATCACGGTACGTCATTGATGAAATCGCATCGGAATATGGGCACCAAGTAATACGATTACCGCCTTACCATCGCGAATACAACGCAATTGAATTGATATGGGCTCAAATCAAGGGATATGCAGCAAGGCATAATACAGAACCTCCATTTACGACATAGAAAATGTTAAAATTATTAGAAGAAGCTTGTCAACGTACAACTCAAACAGACTGGGCTAATGTAGTGAATAGAACCGTGCGACGAATAAAGGAAGATTACGAAAGAGATATTAGAATCGATAATATTTTAGATAATGATATTATAATTAATTTAGGAAATGATAGCAGCGACGATAGTTCAATGGAGAGTAATAGTAATGGGGATGAATCAGATTGAAACATTCAAGTAAATATTTTTATCTAAGAAAAATGTGTTTTATTATTCTTCTATAACCTTTTTTATGTACAAAGACTTTCTCAACTCACACCGTGCGACGAATTTTTTTTTCGACTGAATTATTTCGTTAATTATTTTAAGTCATTTTAAGTCACAACACTATTACGATCTGTCAAAAATGCCATCATACGATGGCTCGAGTATAAGTATCAAATAATCTGTTTGAATTCTAAATAAAATAAAATATAATTTACAAACAAAAGTTATTTTTTAAATAAAGAACTAAATAAAGAAATAAATATTTTTTAAATAAAGAACACACATGAAAACATAGCGATATTGGAATCGCAATATTGTATTCCAACACTTATAGACGAGAATAAAACTAAACGAGACGTAGGTATACGTCGTACTCAAATAAGGAGATTTGTATATTTTTAGGTATCTCTCTCAAATTAAATACCTTTATTTGCGGTGTCTTATCGGCCGATGCCTTCTTATCCAAACTATCTTCAAACGGATTATCGAAGTATTTATCACAAATGTAACCTCACAATTCTCACTTTTCGACTAAAATTACGTGAAATAAGTAATAATGCTGTATTTAAAGATTATAGAAAACGATTATTTCATATGCACCTGTTAATTTCTTCTCCCACAGCGTCCCGATGTAAAAAAATGGCAAAATTGTCTTTGTCGCGCTGGATTCGTATTTATATTTTGACGTTTGATGGATAACAGTCGTGTACTTCTTTCTCCCCCCCTCTTTCAAGTAGAAACTGAAAGAAATAATCAACTACGTACACCTTCGTCTACCAACGTTAATTTTTTTTTATTCTCTCCTATAAAGTGTTGGGATAACATTCTTAAGATCCCAGTATTTCAATTTTCAGAATACGGCCGAATATATCGGTTCTCCCCTTCCGAAGCGTATGTCCACTGCTCAAAATTGTCGCAATCAAGCCAGTTGCGGTTTAACTTTCAAACTCGTTAGATTTCTAGTTTCTAATTTAGCCGCCAGTCCTCCGAACGAACTTCCGCATTGTGGCCTCTTGCGGTTGAATGCCGAAGCTCGCCGGACCGCTATTTATATTCAAATTAAAAATGCGGTTCTGTCGAGATAGACCCTTGCTGCGATATTGATGACACCGCGCTGCAATACGGCATCCTACGTTTCATGTTTCCCTATCTATGGCCGTTTGTTCTCTTAATTGCCACGAATTGGTTGTTAAACTTTTTATTATTTGAACCTTAAAATAACATAAAAATAAAGGTTTTAAATTGCGTTAAAAAAATTTCCGCTACCTAAGTACTTATTTTTTTATCGACCCCGGTACTTCTCACAGTGTGCTTCTATTATATTTGATATCCCCCTAATTATACGGGGGACTATATATTATATGTAGTCCCCCATATAATCAAACATGCTAATTTATATGTTCAAATTTCATTTTTATATTATTTATGATTTACACATTATTAATATGAAATTTTTATATTTATAATGAAGAATTAAATTATATCTTCTATTGTAATTTGCTATAACTTTGTGGTTATTCATTATGAATATAACTAAACGAATTTGCTTTGTTTATCTCCACATAACTTTTGGTAAAACCAACCGGTTTCTTCGTCAGGGTATACTTAATACTAATTTAACTTTACAAAATTGTGAACAATCACACCTCAGTGTCAAGTATACAAATGGGGGTAAATATTGGGGGGGGGAGAGCGAAAGAAATAGGTGATGATGTGAAAGTCCTATCTTGAATACGTTCCATTTACCCAATCACTTGTTTCTCTCGCACCCCCCACTTGGACCCCATTTGGACACTTGACACTAAAGTATGATTGTTCATAATTTTTTAAAGTTTAATTAGTATTAAATATACCCTGACGAAAGAACGTTGTTTCCAAAACCGGTTGGTTTTACCAAAAATTAAGTGGTGATAAACAAAGTTAATTCGTTTAATTTTAAGAATAAAATTAATTCATTTTTAAAAAATGTTACCTGTGCTATATTTTTTCGTTTAGGGTTCTAAATATTGCATATTACATATGCTACAAGTTTATTCTTTGATGTCCGTGGGGGTGGGACGGGATAACTGTATTTTTCTCAGGGTCCAAGAATGAAACTGAGCATAATTTAGAAAGAAATCTAAATAATACACGTTTTAATTAGGGAAGTGGAATTTTCAGGAGTTTCAGGAGAGAAGTAAGGATTCCTATGCAGGGTTCTAAAGAATGACTCTGCAGCATTTGGAAAGAATGACGTTTAAAATAATACATGATAATATAAGGAAGCGGTAGTGGGGTAGCTGAATTGTAATGTAAAATGTAAGGTGCCAAATTCAAAATTTGGAAAGAGTAGCATTCAATTTAATACATAAATACATTTTTATCTGAAGAAGGGCATGCGGTGACCAAAGCGATGAGGCTTGCACTTGTGTTATGTTCAGGATCCTAAAGAGTAAGTTCGCAAAATTTGATAGTGCGGTGGAAACGTGAATTATCGTAAAGAGAACAAACAGGGAGGCATTTGGTTTTATATAAATAGATATAAACTTATAAATTTTATTTTGTGCTGTTGATGTAAAAGTTCCGATATCATTAATGAAAATTGTAATTGTTTAATTAACATACATAATTCTAGTAATTTTTTTTTAAATAAAAAAAAAATAGAAGTATATGTAATAAATATGTCACATTAATATTCTCGTTATTTTAGAACTGGGCTAAATGCTTTTTCTATAAAAATATGACTGTATAGTTGCTGGTACACGTTCAGGAATAGGACTTGAATCATTGGTCATTGTTTCGTTAGGCGAAAATCTTGATCGCTAAACCAACAAGTGGATGATTTTTTTTGCTTACCTAAATGACGTACGAATCCTTCCATATATTCCTATTCTCTTCCAGACATAAAAACTTCAACCCTTACAATTTTCTTATCGTATTTTTTGTTACGTAAGGATAAAAGCTATGTTTTCCAATTTGCTAATCGTGGGGTGGGTCGTGCAATCTACGTAAGTATGAAATAAATTTGGTGCGAAAAAGTCAGAAGTAAGCGTGTTAGGCGAGAATTTCAAAAATAAGTGAGGTCGTTTGTAGAAATGAAAACATATTTTATAACAAAAGTAGTAGTGAAGTCAGTGATAATATTTTAACGACACTAAATTTTTTTAAATAACTTAATCATTTAAAAAGTGACTCTTACACAATATCCGATTCATTGACAATAAGCTGAACCCATTAGAACACATAAAATTGATTATTTATTTATACATACTTACAGGAATGCACTTTATTAATAAAATTTATTTTTTTATTTAATTTATTACATTCAATTAAAATACATTCATACAAATAAACGTTTTACTCGCCATAAAAGAGCAAAGCTTTTTTTCCCATATCTAAGCTTCGTCTTCGTGAGACGTCTATAATTAATCTTTATTAAAAAAATATATCTTTCCCTACATCATGATCTTGGTAATGACAACAAAACACTCAATCCTCCTTCTAGTTTCAAACATCCTTCTAGTTTCCCGTCTCATAAATTTATTTATCATTAAAATAATCAAATAACTTGTTTTTAATAACAATTCACATTGTAGTTTTCTTCCTTTTCGTGTTTGCTATTGGATTTTCGTGGCAAATCTACCAACAAAAATCTGCAACCATTGCTTCTAAACATTTCCCGTTATATAGCTTCTCTATATGTAATATGTCTTGATGAAACCTTTCATCATGTTCATCTGATACTGTACCAAGATTTGCAGGGAAGAAACCTATATGAAAGTCCAAAAAATGAATCAAGGGACATGTTGCATTTGAAAGTTTTAAAAAAAATAATAAAGTTGTTGGATTATTTCCTGGTAGTTTTCATGTTTTTTGTTTCCAAGAAAATTATATCAAAAGCGTTCCATGATTTTTTCAGCTTCATACAACACAATTTTAAAATTTAGTTCATTCATAAGCTTTCTGCAGAATTTTTGCAAGTTTTGGGCATTTTGTACTGAAAACAAAATTAAATTTGTAATAAAATCATATCAATGTTCTAATCGTGTCATTTTATTTCGCCCTGTAATTAAGAATGTACATAAATTTTAAAATAATGCAAAACTTACCAAAATATTCACTTTAAAATATAAACTCACAGCGAAAACTTCGAAGGTATAAAAACAATTTCAGGTGATAGTTTCCTCTCCTTCTATCAATTTGAACCATTTTAAATACATATGATCAAAATGGAATAAAATAGCGTTAATGCGAGATCGAAATACAAAAAATACTGAATTTTAAACAACTGTTAAAAAGCATTTAAAAAATATATGTATTTGATAGAAAAAAATAAAAGCAGATGTATATTTAGCACGTTGAACTCTTCATATTCATCATAATTTTATTTGAAGGAGAATTTTGTTGCAGACCAGTGTAATTAAGGTTTCTTAAAACAGAGGTAATTTTCAAATTCATAAGTTTTGTACTCTTAAACCTCCGCAGGCAATATTGAGCCGAAAGTTAATAAAAGCATGAACTCAAAATTGAACACCGTGACTTATTTAACTAGTCTATATTTAATTAGTGAAAATTGCCGTTGAGTAATTTTTCACGTCTCAAATTATCAGCCGCGCCCCACGTTGTTTCAAAAAGCTACCACACCGTATGACGTCAGCGAAGGCTTCTCCGCTTAAACATTCTTACGGTTTTGTATGAACAAGCAGCCCTCCATATATCATATCGCTCTGTTATATTTATTTACTTATAGTTACTCCTAATTTATTTTGTGCTCATACATTTGGATATAAAAATATTTAATCAAGACATAATTATAGACGACTCACAGAGACGGTACTATGAGTAATTCATAAGATAAAGTAGGTATGGAAGTCTTTGAGTGTTTCTAGGGCTTAAGACCTATCATACATAGACTGGCTAAAACGATCACTTTACGCAATATAATATTCACCGACCACCACAGTTATCAAATTTTTTAAAGTTGTATATATGTTATTTATGTACCACGCTTCACTTTGATTTACGCTAACGCCATCTATAAATGAAATTTTTCATCATAAATATATGTTGACTTATGAAGATTCAAGTCCAATAATTGTGTTGAAATTTTTGAACATACTCAAAATATTGAGTTGAAATATTTACTCATATTATTGTTCGGGTTAGAAATATATTAATTATAGAAATTGGTAATGTTGACCAAGAGCAGTATTTTATCAGTGACACAGCTAAAGCAAGTCGTCAGACTGAAATACCTCGGAGTGGGATTTTCTAACGATGGGAGACAGGAGAGTGAAATAGATAGAAGAATCGGAGCTGCGGCCGGCGTTCTACGTTGTCTTTATAATGAGGGCAGACCCAAATCTGTTTACAAGCCCACTCTAATATATGGCCATCAAATTTAGATTCTAACAGAGAGAGTGGGAGCAAGGATCAAGGCTGATGAAGTAAGTGTCACACTGGCGGACAAAACAAGAAGATAAAGGAAAATCACAAATGAGGTGGCTTGGATACGTGCTATGGATACCAGAAGAACGAGTACCAAAATGTATCCTCTTGACAACCCCGGAGCGGGGCAACCGGTGGGTGGCAACAGATCAAGCTGGGTGAAGCAACAAAAAAAAAGTGTACGACAACAGGAAGGGTATTGAAGGATTAACACACACGGAAGTAGCACAGGACAAGGGAATTTGGATGTACTTTGTTGAGTCTTTGAAGATGATGATGATGACAAAAATTAAAACAATGATATTTATTTTAAGATCGTCAAGAGCTTGATCACATGTCGGTAATGAAAACCCATCTGTGACATATTATGCATCGTTTGAGTTTCAAAATATTACAAATTATGTATTAAAAAAAAACAAATTAAAAAAACTGTATTCTTCTCGTCATCGAGAAATACAAAAGGGTGACTAAGTTTGAATTAAAAATTAATAATGCATGTTAAGAACGAGTGAGAGTGTTTGTGTATTTAAGAAGTGGTTTAATAGAGACGGCAAGGCTGAGAGAGATATCGAAATTAGGTCAATGGTATGTAATTTGAATGCCAATGTATCCAAAATGAATCTAATAGGAGGCAAGTCTAGCGGCATAAGATTAGAGTTCTGGTCTCAAATCTAATGTATGCAATTGCCTGGAATTGAAAACAATAATGAAATTCGACTGAATGTGATGGAAATGCGGCAGCCTCGGCACTTCAGTGGAAAGCTGCATTCAATAGAGTTAGGAACGAACAAATTAGAAGTGAATGTACATTATCACTGAGATGGTTTGGTCATGTGGAGAGCCAGGATAGAAGAGTGTGGACGTTCTATCCTCTGTTTCTATTCCTGAAGAGAAACCGCATGATAATTAGTTAGTTAATTAGTTAATTTAATTTAAAAATATGTTTTTATTTTAAATAAGTTAATTTATAATCATACTTTTCAGATGGACCATACAAATCAGATAATATCCATTTAATATCTCCAGAGTTAATGCGGCCCCAATGAATACCGGATAAACAACTTAATTATGATAGTGGGGTCATGATTGGTCACCAAGTTTAGAAACTTTGAACTTCTGAGCCTCCTAAGTTAAGGAAATCAAATACTTATGTTGATGACGTGTTTTGTACAAAGTGTACCAAATCTGACAGGTAGTTTTTTGTAAGGCACCGGTCCCACAATAAATCTTACATCTCGGATGATAAATATGTTTTAGTGGGCTGGACGTGTATACATTGGAGACTGAAGATTGACATTTATAAATATCTCCAAGGAAATCAGAAATAAGAAGAGTTAACGAGACGGAATTTGTGTCTCTATTGGAATAATAGTGAGCCTCATAAAATGATACAAAGCATATTCCGAAAATCAAAATATCCTCTTTTTTTCTAATAATTATTTTCCGAATAATTATGTGTTTTTAGGACATCACTGATATTATGATAATTTAGGCAAGAAACTTTTCAACGTAATTTATTACACATATAATTATCAGGTCAGTCCATAAATTTTTGCCAATTTTTGATAAATTAAAAAAAATGTACATAGACTGAATGGTTTTCTTATAAGAATTAAACATTTTTTATTATTACTATAATAAATAAAAATATACTTTGTTTTCACAACTTGTTGATGAAAATACCAACATGTTTTGGAGATAAAAGTCCCTTTATCAGGATACCCTAAAAAACGTATATCTACTCAAAAATAAAAATTGATGTATAGACAGTAACAAGAAAAAATATATATGGGAGATGAATAATTAAAAACTAGTATAAAAAATAATATTTACATTTTTTGAATCGATATGAAATTTTCTTTCATTATTTCAGTACAAGGGTTCAGTATTGCCAATGAGACATTGTGAAGTTGATAAACAAAGTGATTTATTTCAATTCATATTTATAAAAAATCTATTTTAATTGTGCTATTCAAACTGATAGCTTAAACGATACATACTTCAAACCTTGAATCAAAATTAAAATATTTCAATCAGCATCATGTACATAAGGTATTAAAATGTGTCATTTGTTTTAATTTCTAGGCCATGTCTTTTGGGATAGTTTACCAGTACTCTGGAGACGGGAGTATATTGGAAAACGACCACTACGTGTGCGCCGTGAAGAGGGAACTCGTCCCCCATGCATTCGAGATCAGCACCCTGGTGTTCTTCGTGGCTCCCATGAGTCTCATCATTATCCTGTACGTCCTCATCGCTGTGCAGCTCAGGAGGTCCAAGCTGGTGAGGAGAGGATCCAAGGGGAGGAGCATAGAACTCAAGGTATTTAAAGTCTGTCACTAAAAAAGGAATGAATTTTGATGCTTCATGTGAGCTGATGTCTTTATCATAACTTTAACTAAGTTTTCCAATACGGGATAATTTTGGCCCTTTTTTCTCAATTAATTCTTTGATTTGATATTTTTTTATATTTTTATTATATAAGCTTTCTTTAAGCTTCTGCTTTTGCTATATATTTCATTACTACTTTATATCATATTTATTTTTGGTATTCTGATATTGATATGCTATGTTGCATTTGCTTTTTAACTGTATATAATTATTTTTCTTTCTTGAGCATTTACTGTCTAACAATTTCCACAGCAATCACGTGCTACGGCACTGGCTTCGCTTTTTATACGAAACGAGCTGGTTTTTCGAACGTTCAAAATTATGCAGACTTAAACATTCAGATGTCTCCCGAATTTTTTAGATAATTCCTTAGTAGGTCGTTCCATATTGTTGTCTTTGAAATTTTACGAGGGATTCTGAAAGTGCGCCATTCCTTCTGAAAATCATCACGTGCAGATTACGAGCATGTTGAATTTTACATTTTTCTTCTGCTGGTTGTCAATGACTGACGATTCAGCTTCGAAGTGTGTTATTATTGTCAGTTGTGCAGGACTAATGATAAATGAATATCCAAGCCTTGCTTGCTGAACTGCTCCAGGTCCAACGACAAACATGTATCTCGAGCCTGGTTTTAGTTCTATGTATCTCGAGCCTGGTTTTAGTTCTATGTTTCTCGAGCCTGGTTTTAGTTCTATGTATCTCGAGCCTGGTTTTAGTTCTATGTACCTCGAGCCTGGTTTTAGTTCTATGCATCTCGAGCCTGGTTTTAGTTATATGTACCTCGAGCCTGGTTTTAGTTCTATGTATCTCGAGCCTGGTTTTAGTTCTATGTATCTCGAGCCTGGTTTTAGTTCTATGTATCTCGAGCCTGGTTTTAGTTCTATGTATCTCGAGCCTGGTTTTAGTTCTATGTATCTCAAGCCTCATATAAAACGACGTAAAAATGAGATTACCAAATTTTCTCAAAGCATTATTAATTTATTTCAGAGAATATTTTCCAGAGGG
Source organism: Agrypnia vestita (assembly GCA_016648135.1). Taxonomy (NCBI): domain Eukaryota; kingdom Metazoa; phylum Arthropoda; class Insecta; order Trichoptera; family Phryganeidae; genus Agrypnia; species Agrypnia vestita. The sequence goes on along the minus strand of JADDOH010006688.1, from coordinate 5,607 downwards.
TGCCATATTTTCGTCAGAAAAATATTAATTTCACTTCATTATTAATTTCATAATATTCTTATTATGCTCTTCAACATTATTAAATATTATACAAAAATATCAAATAAATAGAAAAAGCGTATACATCGTATAAAAAATTAAGTTAAATTAAAAAAATATACTTGTCTTCTATTTAATCAAATATCAAAGTTATTTCAATTTATTTTCCATAAATATTAATTTTTTGTAATTGTAATTTTAATTCTTATCTACTGATGAACACGCTTTGCTACTACGTATAAATATAACATCACATTTAATTTGATACATATTTTTGTATGTTTGGGCATGCTGAGCGAAAGAATGGTGAGAGAAATACATGACGCAAGGTACAAGAAACATAGAGCGGCCGCGGAAGATTTGGCAAGATCAGATTACTCAGATACCGATAGATGGTCGTGTTAGGAACCACAATAATCATCGAGCATGCTTGTGAAGATGTACGATGTGGATGAGGCGTTAGTTATGTCAGGATAGAAGAGTATGGCGCTCCATCCTCTCTGCTTACACCCATGTAGAAATGGCGTTTTGGTAAGTAAATGAATTGATAAGGTCCACGCGCAAGTTCTTTAATGTTCGTATATTATGTTACACAGAGTGTACCAGAGCTAACAGCAGAAACTTGGCAGGTATATTTCTGACTATGTTATGAGTCTAAAATGTTCAAGCAACCATGGCTTAATATCAATAGTTATGGAGATAGGCAATATCAAAGTTTGCATTTTTTTTTCAATATTTCTTACTTATTTTTTGCAAAAAGTTTAACTATCATTACAGTATCTTATGTCGATTATGAAAAAAATCATTATTTTTAAAACAAGTCGAATAAAATGATAAAAACCTTACAACAATTGAAAAAAGTCATTTTTTACAAGGTTTTTATCATTTTATTTAAGTTGCGTTGAAGAAAATGAATTTTTCATAATCGATATAAGTAACTGTAATAATAGTTTAACTTTTTTCAAAAAATATATCAGATATATTTCTTATCACTATTTAATATACACAAACATTCATTTAATTTTCTTATATAGGTAGGGGAAGGTGGTGTCAAAAGTAACAAAATAGACATTCTGGTTTATAACAAAATAATTAACCGGTTAAATTACCTGATTTTTTTTTTCAAAGCACTTCCATATATTTAGGAACTAAGTGTATGGTTAAAAAAATTGAAGGTATTAAGAATTTTTGTTCATTTGAAAATTAAAAAAAGAAGAAAACTGTTACATTTGACACCACAGTGGTGTCGATAGTAACACTCGTGGTGTCAATTGTAACATAAGTCGCACAAAACATAATGTATCTACTTATTTTTATTAGGTATATTTTACTTACTTACTTACTTACTTACCATCACGCCGTTTCCCCGAGGGGGTAGGCAGAGAGGATAGAGCGCCATACTCTTCTGTCCTGACATACAACTTTCGCTTCGTCTACATTCATACATCTTCGCATGCAAGCTCGACGGTTGTTCAGACTTCTAACAGGACCATCTTCCAGTATCTGGTTAATCTGGTCATGCCACGTCTTCCGTGGTCGCCCTCTTTTTCTGGCGCCGTCAACACTTGCATCATATATCTTTCTTACCATTCTTTCCTCATTCATTCGCTCAACATGCCCAAACCACCTGAGCGACCCTATTTTTATTCTCTGTATTATGCTACGATCAGTTTTACATTCATTCCTAATATCTTTATGTATATTTTTTAGGTATATTTTTATGTACTTAATGACTATAAAGTTGTAAGATACATAAAAACAAAACAAATTATCTAATTATAAAAACCAAAATTTATAAAATAATTAGAAAAAAATCTAATTTAATATGATTCCCTAAAATAATTTTAATGCCGCGAAAGTAGTTCAAATTACTCAATCATTATCAGATTCACAATTGAAACACATAATTTAATTGTTTGGTTTGGGCACAATTCTCATGCACCCATAATTTACAGGAGGAACACTGGATCCAACCCTCTTTGCTTGTTGAATATGGTTCGGTACAAATTAAACATAAAGCATCATCAGTTTCTTCTTTTTTCTCGGTTATTATACAAGTTTTTGTTCTTCTTTTACCTTGCTTATTTTTTGCAGCTTTGTTACTCAATACGAAGGATTCCTTCTGATAAATGCAATCAGCTAATCTTTCGAAGCCATACCAACTTCATCCCAACCAGTGGGATATGTCAGAGTTGATGTTGATGTTATTGGAGTAATAGTTGTTGATAATTTATTTTGACTAACAAACTAACTAACCATCACGCCGTTTCCCCGCAGGGGTATGCAGAGAGGATTGAACACCACACTCTTCTATCCTGGCACACCACTTTTGCTTCGGCCACATTCATACATCTTCTCATACAAGTTCTATGGTTGTTTGCGGCTTTAAATAGGGCCATCCTTAAATACTTGTAGTATCTGATCGTGCCAGGTCTTTCACGGGCGCCCTCTATTCCTATTGCTTTCAACACTCGCCTCATGTATGCATGAGCCTCATGCAATTATGGCCAAAAAGAATCTGTCAAAGTAAGCAAGACTAGCGGTACATAATAGCGTTCTAGTGCCAATCCTGATGTATGGAAGTGAAGCCTGGAATTGGCAAAAGAGGAATGAAAGTAGACTGAATGCGGTGGAAATGCGGTCACTATGACGCTTGTGTGTAAAATCTTTGGTCGATAGAGTGAGGAATGAAAAAATTAGAATTTATTAAAATTCACAGCAGTCAGCTAATTATTTTTCTGATTAGATAATAGCTTGTTGTGGGGTAGATATCCTAATACTGGGACAGATCCATCTTTTTTGATGCGTTCCATGTATCTATGAGGAGATACGTGTCATATTTCTATATACTTGGCTGCTTTTCTTATTGACACGTTTCCATTTTTTTATAAAATCTTTTATAAAAGTGTGCCTTCTTAAAGGTTTTCTTTGGATGTTTTTCCCCTATTTGTCTTTCGTTCTCTAGGTTTAACCATTTTTAACAACCAAGAACCCAAAATGGCATTGACTACCAATTACATTACATTATTATCTCGAAGGTGACAATTGTAACATGTTACAATTGACACCCTTTACACTGTTACAATTGACACCTTTCGCCACATTGCATTAAGGTTATGTTTTATCTTAAACTATTAAAAAAACCGTTAAAATAAATTCACATCATGATAATAAACAATATTCTGAATACTAACACACAATAAAACAATAAAAAAAACTTACAATTTGACGAATACAAAAAGATTACTATTTAATGATTTTTTTACTTCACTAGGCTGAAATACGATGATATCCAATATACCGATACTTTCAAACTGATGTTAACGCAAAATGGCGTTCTTTGATAGCTATTGATCCCGTCTAATAGACGGTACTGCTTTTCCCATTAAATGGCCAATATTTAAAAATATACGGCGACTGTTACATTCGACACCTGTTACTATTGACACCACCTTCCCCTACCTAAATATACGTTTTAACTGTGCTGTTACATTACATTTTGTTACTATCCATGCATATGATTTTTTATATATATTACTTTACTTTCACTATTGCTTATGTATTATACAATACATACCGTTCTTATTACCCACATTTTATATTTAAATACTCAATTAATTAATTAATTAAACTTATAGTTATATAATATTTTGTTTTATATTATGTTTTGTTCTCACTATATTGTTCAGCTGCTCATCTCGGCACAGGTTCGTCCTAGTGAGATGAGCGGCTCCATCTCCTATGTCATGTAATAAGATGAAGATAAATAAATTAAATAAATAAAGAAAAATAAATATTGAAAAAAAATACAAACTTTGATATTCATAACTATTGATATTAGTTGATGGTTGCTTTAGACTCATAACATAGTCAGGAATCTACTGGCCAAGTTTCTGCTGCTAGCTCTGGTACACCCCGCCGCTCTCATTCCAAGTAGATTATTTGAGACCAAGAAGAACAAAAGGACAAAAGCAACGACAGAACAAAAGACGTGTGTGAATGTTTACAATTAAGTATGTTTATATCGAGTTCCAGTAAGATATTCCCTTAAGACAAAGGGGCAAGCCAGTGTTACTGTTTTGATAGAGATGCGAGTCTCACTGGGACAGGGAGATCTATTAGGCCCGAATTCAGAGTCGATACTTAGATGATTTTAAGGTTAAGGTACGCCTTAAAAGCGTAATTTTCAGTACGAAATAATCCATCAAATCTATAAAATCTGAATCAAATAATATTAATAATAAAAAAAATATAATTTATACTGCGCCATTTTTGTAAAAGTTCACCTCAAGAGCGTTTTACAAAAAAATAATTTTTAGTCCTGTACTAGTATTTAAAATTGCAAACTAAAGGAAATGATTTTTCAATTTTTTTTATAAATAATATTTTGGATGCATTTTTTTATACATGTTGTCCGAGATTTTTTAAAATTTTTTCTTCTTCAGAGGTGTTACACAATTTGGGTTGGAATATGTTTTCTGTAGATGTACACCGTAGCAGGTAAGAAGGTTTGGATTTTATGAAATTTGATTTCCGGGGGATTTTGGTAGATATCAACCAAGTACTACAGCTACAAAAAATGTGTAAGTAAAACGTAAAAATTATATATAAATAGATTACTTGTCTACGACCACTAATGAGTTTAACACTACACAACTAGTTTCGACAACTACCGATGTTGTCATCAACGGGTGATGATATAAACAGTTTATATCATCACCCGTTGATGACAACATCGGTAGTTGTCGAAACTAGTTGTGTAGTGTTAAACTCATTAGTGGTCTTAGACAAGTAATCTATTTATATATAATTATAATGTCATTCCACAAAGTTAACGCCAATTCAATAAATAAAAAAAACGTTAAAATAACAAACCTGATTTTTTAATATGGCTAATGGGCCAGTATTATTAATTATCTAATTACACTCATATTACTTAATGATTGCCAGATGCTTTTCAATCAATGGCATTATGGTATATTAACAAATCTGAATTTTATATATTTTATTCGGGCTACTATGTAGCAATATTACATGATACCTTATATTTCGACGTTTTGCTTACACTTTTTTTTGTACCTGTATTACTTGCAATCTGCCAAAATTTCCCTTACTCAAATATCATAATATCCAAACCGACAGAAACGTCTACAGAAAAAAAAATCAGGTTTGATACTACGATGTAAATCTGGCGGTCGCTGGCTCCTACTTTCTAATAAATAAATAAATAAATTTGTTTTGGGTAAGAGCGCCAATTTTGTGTTTTCCCATGAGTAGCCTTGTATGTGATCAGAGACTAAATAGAAGAGAAAATGTATAAATGTGGAAGAAAATATTTATAAATGTTGATGAGTATAAATGGATGTATGTGTTGTGAAATCACAAACACTTAAGAGTCTTTGTTTGACGAGTTTTCGGATTTAAAATAAGATGGCGAAGATACCACGATGTAAAGGCGCGAGCCCATCTGTCATTAATGATGATTGTTCAGAAATAAATCCAGACGATAAAATCTTTTCAGGCGCAGGCTGCTGTAAGGGCGGCTGCTGAGGGCGGCTGCTAAGGGCG
>JADDOH010006687.1:0-61523 GCA_016648135.1 Agrypnia vestita | reverse complement strand
AATCGGGGGAGCGATGGCCCTTTTTCAAACAATTGTAGCAGATCTTTATTCTTCTTACTATGTTCCACCGATCTGCTACCGTCTTCCTTAAGTAGGCCTTGCATCCGGCCAAATGATGTGGTGCTATGTGACATGCAGGGCAGTTTTCATGTCGTTTTCCATCCCTCTGGGGATCCTTGTCCACCTGGCCTGTGGTGATCTGATGGACGTTACCAGTGCGGCGTGTGGTCGTCCTTTTGGTGCGACATCCAGCGTATGAGGCCATTGTCACCACGTCCGACAACCACTCGGATAGATCCTGGATGGTGATGTTGGTGGACCCGCCTTTCCTTGAAGACACCCACATCATCTTCGCACACATAGGTAGCTTGTTGACCATCTCGCTCAGTAGTTGCGGTGACGTCATATATTTGGCGTCGAAGCCTCTTACTGTTGCGACTACATTGCGGACGGCGATAGCATAGTCGATCACGGCATCATAGGGTAGGTCTTCAGTGATGCGGGGATGGCGCCGCACCTTCTCCAACATGGCATCGATGATGTCTTCAGTGTTCCCGAAACGTTCTTGCAATGTACGCATTATTTCGGGAATGTTGTATGGGTCCACCAGTAAAGGGGCGATGGCTTCACGCGCTCGTCCCTTTAGTGAAGTCAGAAGGCGTATCAGGTTTTCTGCAGCTGATAGTCCACATAGTGCAGTAGATTGTTCAAACTGAGCATGGAACGTGGGCCAGTCGAATGGGTCTCCGCTGAAGTGTGGCAGTTCTTTTGCTCCGGACTGCCTTGCCAGCATTGCTGCTACTTGCGCCTCTCCACTGCCAGTCTGGGAGCGGGTGCCCTCTGTGTGTCGGTTCCTTCGTAAAGCTTCTTCGATCCATGAAGCCACTTCTTCCTGCGGGTTGGGATGATTGCGCACCCATTCTCTTGTGAACGCGCTTGCTTCTGGACAGCGGGGGTGCTGTCCTGACTGGTTTGATGAAGTAGGCCTGCCGTTTTCTATGGCTGCTTGGTGAGCAGAATGTCTGGTCATTGTGTTTGCCCCGAAAATTTTATCAGGGCCAGCATTGATGGCTGCACTTCTAGGTGACTGCCCCTTTTCAGGGCCACCGATGTTGATTGTACTTCCAGGTGACTGGCCCTTTTCAGGGCCACCGATGTTGACTGCACTTCGAAGTGACGACCCCTTTTCAGGGCCACCGATATTGACTGTACTTCGGAATGACGGGCCCTTTTCAGGGCCACCGACTATTTCCTCGTCGATTGGTGTCGCTGCTCCGGCAGCGATGTTCCCAGGTGGTGGCAGTTGTTGGGTGGTGCACACACGGATCAGGACTTCAGCGTGCTCTCGCTGTAGGTCCCGTGAGTGCTGCCGCTCTTGACGGAGCTCCGCCCTCAGTTGGCGGATGGTGTCCTCCGTCCTCGTAGAGTATCGGTCCACCTCGGAACGGGCCTGTTCCGAAGTAACTGACTCGTCGCGATGGTGTTCTTCTTCTTCTTCTGGAACGCGTCCCGATCTGGACCCAGATCGCGACATCCTCGAGTGGTGCACAGGATCCGGCTCGAAGGACCAGCTGTTCCGGACAGGAACACGCAAAAGATAGTTTGGTTCCACGTGCCCAAAACTCGAAGAAACGCACCGAAAGTTTCAGATGGCAAAGTCGTATAAAACCAATCTCGAAACGCCGGTGTAGTAGAGGTTGCCTTAAAAGGGCCAAAGAAGATCCAGAGAAAGTCCAAGTAGTCAGCAGGGTCGTTGTAGGTAGAGAGAAATGAAAGACTGGTAAAAGTGGTCCGATATGCTCTTAAAGCACCTTCAGGTGTACTGAATTGCTCGCCGTTATGAAACTGTTTATATAGCCAAATTACAAAATCCCTTCCATAACTCCATCGTAAAACAATCAGCCACTCACAAAGCTTGCTTTGCCGATTTCAGCGCTCGCGCCATCTCTGAGTGAATTTTGGTACTAATCAGTCTGACGATTGGCTGCGGAGATCGGCAGAAAGCACTTTGCTCCGACATAAAAAATCGTAAAAATATTTTCATCGTCTTTTTGAGACGTAAATCATGTTAATTTATACAAGACTAAACCTTGCTGATAATCTAACATAGTCTATGGGACCCGCAAGGTAGTATTAACAGAGTTATTACAAGTTATGTACCGAGTGCACTCGGCTAGTTACATTAAATTCAATAAAAAATAGTTCTTAAGTAGATACATGAATTTTTGTGTAATAATTATGAAGTATATTTTATAAGGCGTCTTTTGACTATATTTTAATGAGTGAATAATTAATATTATGTTAGTTATAAACAATTTTATCAAACAAAATTCCTCCTACGTTTCTGATGTAATTTGTAGTCGTAAATATATACTTTTTGTATAGATATTTACTGGAAGAATACAATAAAGAAAGTTTTAGTTTAATTGGACTGCTGTAGCGGCCACTATTCGATTTTGACTGAAAGTCATCTTTTTCGGCACGGTATCGCTCGGCCGGTGGGGTCGATATTAGCGATTGCGCTTATGTTGAGCGTAAAAGGTCCATTTTAGGGCCACTATTTTTAATTCCCCTTTTTATGTTTTCTATGCGTTTCTTGACTTTTTCTGTGTTTTTAATAAAAATTATTTTTTTGAAGAATTTTGTAAAGTTTAATTTATATTTTGTGTGTACGGTGCTCCACGCACTTTTTAGTAATGATGCTCCTCCGCCAGTCTACGTCCAGTAGGTCTTGTGCGACAAGACTCTGATTTTATGGGCTGGGTACCCGTAAATCAGATGCAAGCGATATGGGGAACGGTCAGTCTGCAGCCTGCCGCCCCACTTTAATCTTCGGAATACCAGCCGGGCGCACCCAATTGGCTGGTTCTCGGAAATGTATATACCAGTCTAAATTATCACGCCTCGTGAGCGGGTCAAATTCCAGAAATATTTGGAAAATATTTCGATTTCCATACTGACCATATGTCAGTCAAAAATGCCGCGAACGGCTGATTGCTTCGAAAAGCGCATCGTCTATCGCTTTGCAAGCGATTTACTCTCTTTATTAAAAAATAAAAGATGTGACAAAAATCCATAAATATTACATTGTATATGTCAATATTTAAATCTATAATAATAAACATTATTCATAGAGTCCAAAAAATAGTGTGTCACATAAAGTCTTTTATTTCATCTGTTTACATAAACATTCAAAACTGGCATTGTTTCGTGATGACGCCACCGTTCCACGGCGATCGTTTCGAACTTCTAATTCCTGTCCGAAACACATCGCATCTGATAGTTTTGCAATATGGAATCTCCAGAGATCACGTTGTAATGAGATCGCGTTTTATAAACTTTTTTACATCCACAATTATTATATTACCAACTAGATCGAGCAAATGAGCGAGCGAGTGTTGAAAGTGCTATAAAATTGCTTTTTCGAAATAAATGCATGTGGCATCGCGACCACTTCAAATTAAAATTATATATTATACAGGGCGTACCAGAGCTAGCAGCAGAAACTTGGCCGGTAGATACCTGCCTATGTTATGAGTCTAAAATGTTCAAGTAACCATACTTAATAGTTATGGAGATATGCAATATCAAAGTTTGCATTTTTTTTATATTTCTGACTTATTTTTTGCGAAAAGTTGAACTGTCATTGCATTAACTTATGTCGATTATGAAGAACTCATTCGCTTTAATACAAGTCGATTAAAATGATAAAAACCTTTCAAAAATTTAAATAAATGTTTTTTTAAAAGGTTTATATCATTTTATTTAAGTTGTATTAAAGCAAATGAATTTTTCATAATCGATATAAGTTACTATATGATTTTTTTTTTCTATGGAATGGGCCATATCCAGCCCGATTTTTTTCCTTATTTACATTTAAAATAATTCATTAATACACAGGGTGTATAAGAGCTAGCAGCATAAACTTGGCCGGTAGATTCCTGCCTATGTTATAAGTGTATAAAATGTTCAAACAACCATGATCTAATATTTATCAATAGTTATGAGCGAATGAATTTTTCATAATCGAAATAATTTACTGTAATGATAGATCAACTTTTTGCAACAAATAAGTCAGAAATTTTGAAAAAAAATGCAAAATTTGATATTGCATATCTCCATAACTACTGATGGTCATGGTCGCTTGAACATTTTAAACTCATAACATAGGCAATCTAACGGCCAAGTATCTCCTGCTAGCTATGGTATATAAAATTATATATAGTTTATATTAAATAAATGAAGGAGAACTTTAGCAGAAAACTATATGCATACGTACACTCGTATATAAATAAAAACTAAAATAATCTCATTTCTTCAGACACGTGTAGTAAAAATGATAAGATATAAAAGCAGCAGATAGCGCGTGGTACCCACCTACATCATAAACTGTATTTAAAATCTTAAAAACCTTTAAAAAGGAAGTTACTTGCTTGTATTTTCATATTTTTATTTAAATAAATACGTACCTACAATAAAAATTTTTACATTTTATTTTCCAAATGTTTTGATACATTATTTTGTTATTATGTAATAATTGTTCCTTGTCTCTTTGGACTACAAGACCGAGGTCTGTGTTAGAGGAGACAGTCTCATCCTTTATATATTTCAGCTGTGGAATCAAAATAATTAAAAAAAATATTTTTAATATGTCCTGAGGTGTCTTTGCTCTATGTGGAAGTCAGGATGTTCACCTTTAAAACAATTGCATTTAGTTAGAAATATTGGTCAGAATTATTTCCGGTTGATCCTTACTCATTTGAATCACGCGTTGTGTCCATATAAGAAATATTTTTCTGGTAGTGAGTGTTGAGTGTGTTGTATAGTTTTGGTCCTAATTATTATTTTGATTATATATTTATATTAATCCAGATAACAAGGCTATTTAGGTATGCAATGCCTTATGATCCTCTAAGCTTTATTACTTATAGCAGACCTAGTGACGATTTAAGCATATATAATTTTACAGTAATAACTATATATATTTAATATCCTCGACCATGGATCCACGATGATGCCGCCATTATCAGGGGATTGTTACTACATTGAAGCTGGACCGGTAGTCGGTGATACGACAGGCTGGACTTGTTCTTAAGCTTTTTATCAGAGGCAAATCAGATAGACGCCAGTTGACCTGAATCTTCACATCTATCATCCCCCACGATTGAGGTTCGTGATCTTCATGAATTCCCAACATCTTAACCATACTTCTCCACTTACCTGAGCATCCTGCAGATCTGAGGGCTGTCACCTAAAGTGCCTGTTGCTTTTAAAGCTCGAACGGTCCGACGGATTGGGAATCTTTCACTTCCTCTCCTTCCTTCGACACGCGGTCAAACTCATTTTTATTCTAAAGCTACTCTTTCTTCTCGCAGGACATCCAACAAATTAAAGGGTTCGTCTTAGGCAAATGGTAAACAACATATAAAGAATAGAAAGTCTATTCTTTATATGTTTTTCCTGTAGAATGGCGTCTCACTGTCCACGGTATGCGAAACTTGTCTGCAGAACCACATTACCTTGTCTTCAGAGTCCACGAATTCCAACCAAACAGGAATACAAAAAGCATTATAAATTGCCCCAACTCTAACATTGGGTGTTTTGGATAAACCGCGGTCTTCCAATAAACTCCTTGATAATTTCAATACCTGGAATGATATCCGTCCAGCGAGGCTGGTTATGTGGATGAGTGTTGATTAGCTTATTTTTGTTTATCTCAAAACAAGACATTTAAATTTTATATGTTATGTTATATTATTATTTTTACGTTAGGTTAGTTACTGTTAGTTGCTATATAATTGTATATTGTTGTCGTATTTTATTTTTAAATAATTATTACTCAAGTTTTTGTGTTGTTTACCTGATGTGTTTTCTTTCTGGCATTGAGGTAATTATTTTTCAAATTTTTATATAATATTTTGCTGTCTGTTTTTATTTTTTTAATTTTACTCATGTTTGTATTGGTAACCTTACGTGTTTTCTTTTTATCGTTGCATGAATTATTCTTAATTTATTAAAAATTCATTTTTATTCTAAGATATTTAATTCAAATTACAATACATTACATTATATTATATTATTTATTGAATATTATTATGTTTCATATAACAATTTGCGATGAATTAATTAATCTTTTTTTAACTGTATTTTGTGTTATTTTATTTTATTGAATTTTATTTTAACAAATTTGAGTAATGATGTATAATCAAACTATTTTGTTACACCTCTTTTATATTCATATTATTTCCTGTAAAAGCCCCGTGAGCGTAAAAAAAATCCTAAATACAGTACCAGCTGAGCAAATTGCTTTTCAATAAAAACACATTTTCTCACACCGCTATCGATGAAAAAATAATTATAATCCGACAGTGGATAAAAATACGCCACTCGTTGCTGATCCTCTGCGGATCCGTAGTTTCGGCCAATAAGGCCAACGGTCGTGTTCCGTCCACGACTTGTGTTCTTGTTTCCTTCAGTTGCTCGTAGTGCTCATACGGCACAACCCGGAACTGGCATAAATTACCGCCGCAGACGACACCTTGCGCCCGACTAGTAGTGTAGCGAGCCGACTGCGCTCCACGCTCGAGTGCGAAACGGCCAATCGAGTGGCGAGTTGTAACACATCGAAACTCGATGGATGGCAGTCAGCGTGGCCGCGCAGTATGAAGAATCCTCCGCCTCATTCAAATTTCTCAAAAATATTTGACACAAATAATGAACAGACTTACTTTAAGAATATTTTGAGTACGTCCGAATTTTTCAGAACAGTACCTACTGGATTTTGTCACCGGGACATTGAATCAATCAATATATATAATAGATATCTCACAGAGACGAAACTCTATTTTTATGAGAAGGTAGTCTTTGGATGTACATAGGGCTTACGACCTATCGTACGGCTGGCTTAAGAGATCACTTTACACAATGTAACGTTCGCCATTTCCATCCATGATAGAATAATTCCATGTCTACTAATTTTTGGAAGTTGTATATATTTAAATTATACGCCACTTTTCACAAATGAGTTGCAACAATCCTCAGCGCGGCCGGCACCAAAGCTTTTTCATTCCCCTTAAATGATCACGGATGTCGCTAATGAAAATCTGTATTCGATTTTTGGAGTTTGTTAGCAATATTCTTTATCTTCTATACTTTCTACCTACTTCTATACCTACCTCTATATGTATTCTATACCTACTTTCCCATAAAAATACAGTTTCGTCTCTGTGAGACATCTATAATATATATTGATAGACTTACTTTAAATCCATCCAAGAGAGAGGCTACTATGGGCCGCGACTTCTAGACGGCAATATCTAACACAGGAATCTACGTCTGTGAATCCTAAATCTGCAGTTAAGTTGTTGGGCTTGCACATTGATTCAGATATCTCCGTGAATACGCAAATAAGGAAAAGTTTCCGTGCCTGCTTTTATCAACTGAAACAGATTAAAAGTATTCGGAGATACCTTCCCCCTGAAGCCGCCCGTTTACTCATAAATGCATTTGTAGTATCATGCGTGGACTACTGTAATAGCATTTATGCTGGACTTCCAAAATTCCAGCTGGATAGACTGTAGTCTATTCTTTTTTGCGTGGACTACATTAGCTTCGTTTTCCTCGAAGAGTCGAGTTTAAGTTGTGTTGTACAAGGCGACACATAATATGGCGCCTCTGTATCTTCGAGAGCTCTGCATCCCGGACGACTTAAATGTTAATGTAAAGCGCCCTTGAGGTGATTTTTTTACTAAAATGGCGCTATAGAAATTATGCATTTTCTTATTAGTATTTTTTATTTTTATTTTAATAATTTAAATGCATACAGCTATTGTGGCTACCCTCGAGTTGTTTACGATTTAATGATCGAGGAGATGTGATGAGATTTTTTAATACGATAATGTTTTGATCAAATATATTTTCGGATATATCCAACCCTCGTAATTATAATAGATCATTTCCATAACATTTTTGTAAAAAAAAATGCCTTGCTGAGCACTCTATACACACGTGTTTAGAACCGAGTCTACTACACGGAATCACAGACTTTATATATTCATACGTACTCACACAAATACACAATCTTTGTTCCGTCCCACACGCGCCGAGGACTTCTGAATATTTTCCAAATGAGTCCCAAATAAACACAAACTACGAAAATAAGAAGAAATAGAAAGAAATGAACCTGTCTAAACTAGTCTCTTATGTTGAATACAAGTTTTGGTAGATATCCTTATATTTTGAATCAGGTTTTTAAGCATTATGATATTATGATAATTTCCTTCATAATTCGGATCGGTTTAGAGGATCCACTCTCAGCAAGGCTATCGCATGTACATTTTTTTCTTTAGTTCTTTAGAGCATTTTGCACCAATCTTTTTGGTTTTTTCTCGTGTTTCGTTTTAGTGGACTAGAGCTGATATCCACACTTGTAAAGCTGATGTGACGATCAGTGTCATTATCAAAAAACCTATCAACCTAAACCGTAATTTTTAGGCGCGTTTAAATAGAATTAACGTATAAAACTTTATTGCATATACGATCTACACAAACATAATACGTATCAATGTTTTTAACATCTATATACATAACATGTTGACAAGAAATCTGTCAATATATTGTACAAATATAAAACAAATACATACACAAAATATATCTTATAATCGTTTCATTTAAATGGCCTATGTTAGTTTATTAGTTTGCCTACTTATCAAACATTTTCGCACTGATTTAAACTACATAATTTAGAGGATGCCAAATCATAAGAAAATTAACACTTCTGGTGTAATTATTGGCAATATGCTAGGCAACACGGCCAGAGATTACTCAAAGAATGGATACCTACCTACGACATTATTATTTCTCGATATTTATATTTTTTTTATTTACTATATGACTATCCTTTATCTACCTATAATGACCGGTAAGCTGGGCACATTGAGCACATTATGTGGATGAATCTTATAAGCGACGCCTACTGTACCTACATTGTTGCGCGCGTGTGCGGACTGCACCTATACACACGATCACTACTACGCCGGTCTGTTTTGTGTGTACAAATATTACCGGCGCTATCTGTTCCTCTCGGCGTCAGACATGCGGAAGTCTATTCGTGCTCATACTTCACACACGCGTGTAATCTTAAATAGACCACTTAATATGTACTCGACCTGAAATGAAAATTTTCTCAGTTTCCCGGTTCGATAAAGTCGCGAACTCGCGACCATTCGTCTGAATGTTTGAATTTCAATTACATTATCATTTTAATTTACACGCCTCTCATTTAAGTATTCAGGAATTTATCCTCCTCGATGTGTTACTCTACATCTGATTTGCACATGTAATGCTTGCGTTACGACGGCGTATTTTCTGAGGAAAACAAATTCTCGTTGTGATTCCACTTCTGCACTGCGTAAAAGTGCAAACTTCTGCAGCAGAAGTCAGCAAATACAAATTTTGTTTCACCGACGAACACAAGAATTTGCTGCAGCGTGTAAATAACATCAAATAAATGTAAATATTTAGTTTCATCTCTCCCCTGAAAAGTTTAACAAACCTTACACAGTATGTGAGTTAGAAGTAGGTCGACGACATATTTTGTGGGACGGATTAACTCATGCAAATGTGTATCCTAGAAACAAAAAAAATTGTGGCTGTACCTACTCATGTACGCGCGGTAGAAGTTGTACACCTACAAACAAAAACTTTTTTGAAAAACGATCGAACAATCGCGAACTCGCATGTAAGCAAAATCGGACAGCTGACAAGAATTTAAAATGTTTTCGTTATTTCTGGTATCGCATTTCCGTTGCATGCTCCGCTACATGCTGCGTGCGCACTAGGGATGGGTCGTCCACGTCCGTCCATAGACGAGACGATCAACTAGTTGAATTCGTCAACTAGTTGACGCATCAACTTCGTTACGCGGACGTCGCGTCCGTTCTATCTAAACATCGGCACGATGGTCAACTGTCTACGGTTCGACGCGACGCTACTCGACGGCTCAACCGTTGGCTATTTTTATTACTTTTTTAATTATATATATATTTATTATTATTATTACGTTAATTTTTAAAATTTAAAGAAGTTCGAAGGAATATAGTTTCGGGGAAAGTAAAACCGGTACTTGTGCTAATATGTAAAAAGAAATATTTTATTATTTATTTGTTTGCGCACATTATAGGCTTCTACATATTGTTTTATATACTTCTTTCTATATATAATAAAGAAAAAAGTAGGTGTACACAACAATATCAGGTGTAAGCAGTAAAATATAAATATAAACTACATATATAAGCAGTGAAAGTATTGGGTATAAGCATTAAAATATGAGTATAAAAATTAAAAATATAAATAAGTACAAAGCAGTAATGTGTGTATAAAAAAATATATATTAGGTACATATCATTACATGTGTACAGGGTTATATGGAAAACATTAATAACCTCGCAGGACTATATTCCTGCCTTGATTATGAGTCGAAAGCTATCATGACCTAATATCAATAGTTATGGAGATATGCGACATCAAAGTTTGAATTTTTTCAATATATCTGACTTATTTTTTGGAAAACGTTGGACTATCACTACACTAACTCAAATCGATTACGAAAAATTCATTCGTTTCAATACAAGTTAAATAAAATGATAAAAACCTTTACATTTATTTATTATCTATAAATTTATAAATAAATACACAATTTAAAAATACTTTACATTTGAGATGTTATCTAGAAATTTATTGAAGAATAAATCTTTCAAAGTCAGGCTTTCACTTTGTGGTGACATTATTAATAAATAAATATATTTTATTATTTGTGTATTATTTGTCAACTTTAGTTTAAGGCTCAATCTGAGAAAAGGAACATTGTTTCCGAAACATGTAAAAAATCAATAAAAAGTGGTGTAAACAAAATTATAATAGATTTATTTTTTTATCTATAAAGTTGAAAATAGTTCAACTAGTTGATGAATTCAACTAGTTGACCGTCTCGTCGATGGACGGACGTGGACGACCCATCCCTAGTGCGCACCTTCAGTTACTATAAAAAATTTACCCTAAATGCATCATAAGAAGTATAACTTCAAAAATATTATATTTTTGAGTCGTTTCTTTCAACCTTTTCTACACAGTTGACTTTTTAACTTCAATAATTTAAAAGAATAGATATTACTAGGTACTATAAAATGATTTTTTTTTTAAATATTTATTCTAAAATCCTTATTTCAGCTATTTAATCAAGGCACTGAGTATTGTAACTTAAATAAGTTGCATCGTAATTAAATAGTGAAATCAGGAATATTGACAAAGAACTTGATTTTATTTGATTTAAGGTAAAATGTTGTCAATTGTGCAAAAAGGACTAAAAACCAAATAAAAAATTTAATATTTTATAAAAACAGTGTTTTTTAAATATAAATAAATTGTAAGTAAACTGACTGACAGATTTTGCAGTAATTATAATAAATTTAAGATAATCGTTTATTTTATAATATTATTGAAAAAAAAACATCACAAGTCCATACAATTATTTAAGGCCTATAAAGTGGCGCAATTTTTTTCAAAAGTGGTGATTTTTGCTCGCATTACCAGACGTCGCCTTAGGTTAGATAATTTAGAAATGTTAGGAAATTTAGAGTCCATCATTCAAATCTAAGAAAAATGAATAACCAATCAAACCATTACTCCACATTTCGATATCTCAAATACAATGTTATCAAAACCGGTCGATGATAAAATAATTAATGAGTTATTATTTTTTTGAAATTTATTGTAAAAGATTTGATACAGAACAAACTAAATTAAAGTCATGAAACATAGTGTAAAAACATTATTAGCATTCAAAAATATTCTAATCGTATAATGCATTTATTTTCTTTGACATATATTATCTGAAAAGCAGGAGGAAAGGTTATTGAAAATAAATATTCCTAAAAGAAACCGTTTAAATAATTCTCAAGATTTATTTTCATTTTTACCGTTTTTTTTTATTTACTAATACTTCTACTGATTTTACACTTCACTGATTCTGCAGCTAGTGGTAAGTAAAATACTTATTTACTCTAAAGTTGTAGTCGATACCTAATTCCAGTGGATCAAAAACATTGAATGGCCACACGAATAAATTAAAATAATATTTTACGACACGTAGCTAGTAGCGATTGTATCGAGTACTGTTCAAATCTGACACTTTATCGCGCTGAGTTTATCACAATCATAGTAAATAAGTACTTCCTATTATCACTACCTGGTAATGATAAAGCCAACGTTAAAAGCATTACTTGGAACGTGTTCAATATCCAGGTTTCAACATTTCTCAAGACGGAGGCATTTCCGCTGGAAAATTTAAACGCGGAATTACTCTATGCGAATTGGCAGAAGTTTTCCTGCCGGCAGGTTCCACTGACGGTGAATCACAAACCAGTACCTCATTCCGGGTACCACGCTAGCGTCGCACATCGTCTATGTGGGCAGCCCAAACAAGTGATGAGCTCACCAATGTGGACCAATCACTGATATCTTTAAGTCACGATCACTAATGGCAATTGAGTGCCTGAAAATATCGTATTTTGAGTTTCTTGTCTGAAAATATCAAACACATATGCGTGGTTTCAAAGAAACACATGATCTGAATATGTATTTAACGTGTTTTTCTGCATGTGCACAAGAAATTAACGATATTAAAACCGATTACCTATGTGGGTATGAATCTCACATTAGCGCAGGAAAACAGATTGCAGCTGTTCGTATATAAGCTTGCGTAGTATTAAAAATTCTGCGATAACCTAACCGAAAAAAGGGTGAGTGACAGAACTTGGAACTTCGGGAACGATATGACGCTCCAGATATCCTGAAAAAGGTACGAACAAAGAAAGTAAGAAGTAGGTGAGTCTCGTAATACCCTTGTTACATAAGCCCACAGGATCAAGACGATGTGTAGATAGATGTACAGATAATGTCAAGATAGATCTGCAAGAGATAGACAGATACCATGGCGATATCATATGATGGATAACAGAGCGCATGTAGCGATTACGGTCGTGGTCTTCTAAGTTCCATGAGGTCGCTAAATATTATGAAATGATTATTGTCAATAACAATAATTGAAACGTGATCACAATCACAGTTTTCTATAACTGTTTCAATCGAATACCAATCACACTCACACCAGTGAGTAGTAATTTATCTCTGCAAGAGAACGGATCCCGCGATTGTACTGCTCGTATACAAATAAAAAATATATTAAAACATTACGTTTTTTAAATATTTACGTCGCACCTGTCGACTTTACAAACTATTCAAAAATTTAAACAGGTTCTTTCTTTTAACGAATTCTCCGGATCTTGATGTAAATAAGTTGATTAGTTCTAGCACTGGATTCCGCTTAAATTTCCTTAAAATAAAATAAAAATTCCATTTAAATAATGGCGTGATTTCATCGACGTTTTGGTGAACTATTCGACAATCAATTTGGCAAAATTGCGGGAATATGTTGGTTTTTTTTAGTTTTGCTGTGTCATGCAGAGATTTTTTAATTCCATGTCTTCCGGACTGCTACAGCGACATTATTAAATTGAACTTTTTGACATTTTGCAGTCTTACAAAAATACTCCCGCTATGTTATAAAGCAAGACCGTAAATTCTTTTAATATATGGTAATTCCAAAGAACGTCCAGGACGCCTTCTTTAAAATTCACAGTACTGGTAGGTATTTATTCCACGACAATCGTGCTTTAATTGATATTTAATAACACAAACACATTTAATAGACTTAAATGGACAGAAATAGCACATTTAATATATTTCTTCTTCTCCTTCGTTTTCTAATGCTTGTCCATCATCATCAACTCAAAAAATTTGACTGTTGTTCTGCGACCATTGCGGTGGATATTGGAAAACTAAACTAATTTATTTTGATTTTTTTTTTGGTATTTTTTCTGGATGTCTCATCATATGGCCACAATATTGTAATTTATATTCCGTTTAGTTCATTTTCTGCATCCCCTCAGAGTTCGTCAACCCAGCACATTTTTAGCAATCCGATGCTTCAAATGTTTTAGTGAAAGTATATTATTATTATTATATTCCATATAATAAATAGTACAGGAAATACGTAGCATTGTATCATTTAAAAATATAATTCTCAGTAATGGCTACACAATAATTTCTTGATGCTGAAAAATGCAGTTTTAGATTGATGTTTAATTTTCGTAGATTTTTATTTAATTATAATTTTCCCAGTTTTTATTTAGTCTGCATCCCAGGTAAACTATTTTTAGTATTAGAACCAATCTTTCTGTTATAACGTTAGAAATATTGATAGGCAACCGATTATGGTGTCTTTCATTTTATTCAATACCAAACATTGGTTTTGTATATTTTTAAATGTTTGGATAATATTCTTAACATTAATATTATCAGAATAGCGTCTATAAGTGTACCATCAGAAACCTCGATATTTTATTTTGATTCGGTATGCAAATGCATAATTACTCGTTTCAGAATGGTTTTCCTTAAAAGCTGTCTCCGACTATCTATTTGTTATAAAGCACCTTCGGTCAAAAGGACGAACCAACATCGTACCGTGTTTCTATTTAGATTGGCATCGGAAACAAATCAAACAAGCCAAAGTATCAGGAGATCAAACAAAGAGGAGAGGTGTTTGTGTTTCCCGTGGTTTTTTAGCGTTACGGTACACACACATTCCCACAAACACGTACGAACATTGTCTATTTGTATTCTCATTACACGCGCAAACATCAGTTCACATTCTCCCATACTAATTCCTTCTTCACATGTTTACTTTTAGTGACCGTTCAAAGAGTAATCGGAACTTGCCGGGGTATACGGCGTTTGTCTTCAGTGACGAGTCGATATAGTATCCTAGGTACCTACCTGGCTACAGAAGATTATTATTCTGAAATTAACAATGTTATGAAGGATATTATTGGTATCCAACCATCACATAAAAACAAACTGAGGACATTTTCAATCGTGAAATATGTATATTTTATTATTCGTATTTAAAGCATTAACTTTGTGGTCAGACATTTTAACAAAATATTAGTTATATAACCACCAAATATAAGTATATAACCACTTACGGAGATTTTTAGTCTACCAATTTCGAGACATACTCATCTCGAAACCTGACGTACCTGACGAACCTGATAAACCCCCTGATGAAGAGACGAGTACATCTCGAAACTGGTAGACTAAAAATCTCCATAAGTGGTTATATACTAACAATACTAACGTTTTATGTATATTTTGCAACACTACGTACAGCATCTATCATACATCAATTCTTATTTATAACTTTTTTATTAAATAGAGATGCGAACACGGAATTCATGTCGCATCAATATTCTTACTATTTTCAAACTAAGCTAATACAGTGAGCAAGAAAAGATAAATAAAAATGTGTACAAGAAGAATAAGACATCTGATTTATACTATTGTCCTTACACAGCATTAAATAAAAGTATTTTAACTATTTCGTACTAAGTACAT
The DNA here is from genome assembly GCA_016648135.1 of Agrypnia vestita. Classification (NCBI taxonomy): domain Eukaryota; kingdom Metazoa; phylum Arthropoda; class Insecta; order Trichoptera; family Phryganeidae; genus Agrypnia; species Agrypnia vestita. The sequence continues at coordinate 46,013 of JADDOH010006687.1, read as the reverse complement.
ACTTATTTAATGTCACAGAATAACAAAACAAATTTATATGATAGAAATAAACCTAGGCATGTTAAGAATAATGCAACTAAATAAGAATAAAAAATCAAAACATAAAAGAGACTTAATTATTAAGCTAAAAAGAATTCTGCAATCAACATTTTTCTAAATCTTGTGTGGCTGCACTCAAACGAATCAATACCCAATGATCTTATCAATTTGTTGAATGCGTTGCATACCCTCAAAAAATATGAATTCCGACGATAGTTGGACGAAGTAAAATCGAGGTGAAAGACTGGGTTGAATCTACGAGACCTACAAGGAACATGGAATTTTAGTCTCTTTAATAGTTCAGGATAGTCAACATTAGACAGACCGATACAATTTTTAATAAATATAACAAATCACCTATTTCCCGACGTTTGTGTAATAGTAGGATGTGATATTTTTTACATGAACTGACATAGTCATCAGAATCACAATTAAATTTGACGTTATGAAGGCGAATAAATATTTTTTGAATTTGTTCCGAGCGATTTACATAGATCGGTAAGAAATATGTATAGTGTCTTAAAAGTGCTGTGATGCTAAGAAGATTATAAAGTAGTATGTTATTTATATGTATGTATGTTATATTACATTATCACTATTAGTTCTACAATTCCACCAGTGGTTCTTTAGAATCCACCACTCATTGATATCTCCTTAATCCTTGATTTCTATGAGAGAGATATATCTTTGAAGATATTATTGAAGATATTTTTGAAAACATTGAAGACATCCACCATAGCTTTGATCCCATGTTCAGCAGCGACTTCGATGATCGCTGTTCGTTTATATTCAAACTTAGACCAACCACCGAAGTTTTATAGAACAAGTATTCTGTAAGGAATTTGGTGTTTGTTCATGTAGGTGGTTAGCTATAAATTTTACTGCTTGCGAAAAAAACCGGAACAATAAATAAAAATTCCTTCGAAAGAAGACAACAACTGGAAAAACAATTGTTTGTAGTTTAGTAGATTAAGTCTATGGAATTATAAAACGTATAATGTATTTATTTCATGTTAAGCGAGATGCTCTCAGTAACTAGAGCGCAATAATGCTCTTGTAAACATACATTGCAACACGCCGCATTCTCATACGGAGAGGAGGATTGCTACACATTTACAATATAATACATACATTTACCTTACATTAAAACAATTATGCAGTTCTATAAGGTATTTAGCAGATCTAAGGAAAACCACATTATTTATAATTGTTAAATCATTAAGTTAATAGCAGGGGCGTACAGTGAGAACAAGAAGCATAACTTTTATTGAAAAATATTTGGAAAATAATCGAAATTAAGTATTTATCTGCAGAATATTATGAAATATTAAAATCTGGATAGTATGTTAATTATTTTGATATGAATATTACGAGATATAAGTTCTTAATTCGGTTTCATTTCAAAATATATGCTTAGGAAAAAGTCATGCTTCTTGTTCTCACTGCACGCCCCTGGTAAATTGAACTGATTAAATTTACATAAATTTTAAATATGGTTAGGTATATTTATTTATTAAATAAATAAATATTTAATGGTGGGTTCTTTGCAAAGTTAATACTTTCAAACGGTTATGCAATGAAATAAGGACTATCATTTTGGTTCAGTTTGGAAATAAATTTAAAAACAAACTAACCCATAAAAACCAAGATTTTATTTTACTCCCTTTCTTTGTCGATTAAGTTTACCATCATGTAAATTGATTGACTGAAAATGAAACATGCTAGACAAATATCTATGTCAAAAATCTCTAAAAATATCTCTTTATTGTCATAAACTTTCGAAATTCGTAGTGAAGTACCTATTATACCTACCGACGGAGTAATTCAAATTTCAAATATTCCGTGACGTTATCGGGCCGCCGGCACCGTTGGTAGTAATCAAACTTTTGTAATGATTCCAATTTGAAAAAAAACATTAAAATATCTAAAAATCCAAAATTACACTATAATTATTATTTTTTTTAACAAAAATTTGATAGATTTTTTTAATCATTGCTACGAATCTGCTTGCAAAGTTTCAGCTCGATTGGATTACGGGAAAAGGGTTAAAAATCGATCCAAAGTTTTTTCGTCAAGAAAACAAGCAAGCAGACGCCACGAGTTAAAAGAAAAGAAGTAATAAAAAAACATCTATTATAAAAAATACGTTATAAGAGGATTTATTTATGCAAGAATAAATACATAAGCTCTATTATAAATGTGTCTTCAATGCGAGGGGGGACATACTTCCGCTGTGTTCCAGTCCCCTCGCCTAAAAAAAGAGTTTAGTTCAATGGAGAAGTTTCCTATTTTTTTCAATGAAAGCAAAATATCTCAAAAACTAACAAAATTATAGAATTTAAAATTTCTGTTTTGCATGAATAATTTAGTTCCGCCCGGTGAAGTCGCGTGACGTCATCTCTCGTACCCGGTGCACATCGCGGCTCGTGCTCCGGCGCCCGGCTATGCGGACGCGTGACGTCACAGGCGAGTTGGAGGGCAATCATTTCGATCTAAATAATTTTTTTTTTTTTTTTATGTTATTTGTTAACAATTTCGAAATTTTTTTCATTGGTTTATTAGTTTTGATTTATATTTTACTTACTTACTTTCTTACCATCACTCAGTTTCCCCGTGGCGGTAGGCAGAGGGGATAGAGCGCCACGCTCTTCTGTCCTGACATACTACAACTCTCGCCTCATCCACAGTCATACGTCTTCGCATGCAAGCTCGCCGGTTGTTGAGGCTACTAACGGGACCATCTTCCAGTATCTGGTTTATCTGGTCATGCCACGTCTTCCACGGTCGCCCTCTCTTTCTGGCGCCATCAACACTTGAATTATACATCTTTCTTACCATTCTTTACTCATTAATTCGCTCAACATGCCCAAACCTAATTAACCCTTTTTTAATTATATTAATTATGCAAAGATTAGCTTTACATTCATTTATACTTTATTTATTTATATTTATATTTTAATTGCATTAAGTTAATTATATAGCATTTATCAACATTATGAAACTTCTCCATTCTGTACAATTTTATACTTTGTGGATACGTCACATGCGACGATGTGTTTGAATAATAACCAAGAATTTTTTTTTGAGTAAATTTTTCCCTGTCCATTTACGTATGTCGAGTGGCCTTCGCCAGCCTTTGCGCAGCAATAAATAATAGTGCTTTCTTGCTTGTTGTGTGATGTGCCTGACCACAGCACGGGCATGTGCGGAAGAAAGTTCACCAAACCGTGGACGTTTGACCTTGACTGTCGTGCCGTCTCACGCGACACGAGCAACGTCCGGAATATCTCTGTGACGACATCTGAACGTATTTTCCGGCAAACATAAAAATTCATCAATTCACAGTCTGACGATGTTAGTGTGTTAATTTCGGGAAATAACTATATGCGTTGTGTCAAATGTATTGTGAATTGTGACAAAACACGAAACCATCGTTATTTTTCAAAACTACGTCATTATTTTCCACCAGTTTTGGATTTCTAAAGCAAGTAAAAGCAAACTGAGGCAAAACCACTTCAATCATCAAATGATGGAAAGGCATGGACAGATGTATGTTAGCCATCATAGTCATCATCTTCATCCCCTTGTCCTAGCAGGCCCAAAGACTCGACAAGGTGCTTCCATATTCACCTGTCTCGCGCTGCTTCCGCATTTTTTTGTTGCTTCTCCCAGATTAATCTGGGGCGACCCACCGGCCGTCTTCCTTCCGGGGTTGCCAGGAGGATTCTTCTTAGTATTCGTTCCTCTGGCATTCTTAGCACATGTCCAAGCCACCTCAATTGTGATTTTTCCATGTGTAGGAGTAGGGGTTCCATGCCGAGTGTGTGCCTTATGTCGGCAGTTACGGCAGTTTGAAAAAGTAGCGAACATGGAAAAAAAGGTGATGAGTCCTTGAATTATTTTATTTGAAAGACTAAAATACGATTATCTATGAAATTGTTGCACTAGCAATACTACTTACCTACTGGCGATACTAATTATTTTGGATTATTTTTGGATTACATTGGATTACACAAAAACTAACATCATTCAAATTCTGTCCTGTTTGAGAACATTATCACTCCACCATAGCTAGAGCCTTGTCAATGTCCTGCATCCTCTTGGTCTAGTGTTCAGCAGGGACTTTGGTGTTTACTATTCGGGTATTGGTACAAACACCTATGTTCTTATTTTTATTTTTTATTACAGCTCCTTATTATAGAATCTCCACCGATTTCTTTATTTTATTTCATTTGGAATTGAAATGGACTAAACTTCCATTAATCAATTAATATTTTAAGTATAATCTTCATTATATATTTATTAATCGATTACATATTAATCGATATGTATATATAAATATATCAAAAGTAAAACTACGTTCATTTTATTTAAATACATATGCGTCTTGTAGGCGTAGGCGTACGTTTAACTTAGCTTGCAATCCTATCATTTGATACGATATGATTTCCAATTCATATCATGAATTTGCAATCAACCGTCTCGATACGGATTATTGATATAGGTACAGACCAATGTAAACTTCATGTTAAAATGAGTATAGATGGCTTGGTAGCGTAGTGATCCAGTGGTTGCGGGTTCGAGATTTATTCTAAAACAGCAAGTTAGTCAAGCACAACTTCTGAGCTTAGTTTCAAAATAATATAAATATTGATAAGACACGTATTCCGCGTAAATACCTATTTTAAAAAAAGTAACAATTGTAACTTTAAAAAATAATAATTCCTCTGGGTGCTTACCTCACGAATCAGACACATGACTCCTAATGTATGAAAGATTATTATTTTTCAATTCTAACTCGCCATAATATTCTAGAAATATATTTTTGAAACACTCTCCATCCAACGATTTTCATAAAAATATCATTTTTTTCAGAAAATTTCGGAAAGTGTACCGACAAATAAATGTTTATATGTATTTGAAGAAAAAATTTATTGATGAAATTTTTAACTGGGGGTGGCTTCGGTCCCTTCTGATAATACTCGAAGAAAATACATTGAATATACCGAAAACCTTTCTTTTAGTAGGGATACGGTGAGCCTTCTTATGCTTATTTTATTTAAAATTAAGTAAATAATTAATTTAATATAAATCGAAAGCCGACATCTCGGGATCGCAATTTTTCGGCATCTCGGGATCGCAATCGGGATTTTCGATTTGGCTCGGGATGAGATTCAGTAATCAGTTTAACCGCACCTGTGATCTCCCCAAAAACAATAGATTTTTCGGATGAAGATGAGTAACAAGCAATTATGAATCCTGACACGACTTGGGAATTTTTTCACGAATCGTAACTGAATCGTGGTGGCCAGTGTTGCATATACGATACGAATCAAACATGACTCACTCAGAGACTCAATTGAGAGTGTGCATATAGCTTATGTATATCATAAGAACATATCCGAAACAGAAATAGTACTACGATTATGCAATATACCTATTTGTTACGCAACTCTGCAATTAATAGATCATTGCTACAGCGTCATTGAAAGAAGTGAGGTGACGTTATGACCGTGAGTGAGGTTGTAATCAAAAAAGTCAATTTTAAAACGTTACAGTTACATAATTTCCTACCATCCCTATCCTAAGAACTGATGTTTTTGATAAAAACAATAAAAAAATTAAATTAAAATATTTTTCCGTTCAGACAGAAAATACACGACGGTTTAAAACATTTAAAAAAATGTTTTACAGAACATTCTGTCGAATGTTCTGAAGTTATAAGAATACAGAGAATGTATAGTGCAACTGGACTTTACGAATCTTCAGAGGACGCTGAAACCCAATAACCGCCAATGGCTGAACAATAATCAATAAAGTGGCGTGAGCTCGAATAGTGACTTTTGCGATAGTTCATGTCGGATCCCCAACGCACGTGCGCGCGTTGGATTATGATGAAGAAAATTCCACTAATTTCCGGGAAAACGAACCGTACAACAAATTACGGTGGTATCGAAACCGGTAGACGTAAAGTTACTCCAGGTGGTTTATACTAGAGATGAATCGGATATCCGGTAACTATCCGGTATCCGGCCTATGCGGACTATTTTTACTATCCGGCCGGATACCGGATAGTACTTTAATTGCGAAAATTTCACAAAATTATCGCCAGTAAATTGATAAAGGAAGATACTTGCAGTCAAATAAAACCACACAATTATAAAAAAATTATTTATTTAATCAACAAATTGGTTAGTAGGTACCTATATAAAATTAACCAATGGAAAATTAAGATAGATGAACGCTAGTTTCTTTGCATTTTGAGGGGATAAGCGATTGCGCTTGTTTTTGTAAACATGACCGGCTTCAGAAAATAGTATTTCGCTCTATGCGCTGCTACGAGGAGCTGAAAGGTAAACTCAGGCAAAAAATGTCAAATTTGGATACTGTTTTGAATTGGCTGACTAACAAATATGATCGATTCGAACTCTCTTCAAATAATAGTCAATCTCGCTTGCAATTGCGTTCTTTTCTTGATCCTGACACTGACTATTATTTTCATTTGCCACTTCGTCGATACAATCCCGAAATGTATCGTGAGTGTTCACGAGCGACAGTTGATCCGTTGATCAGTTGATCGGTGACAGTCTCGTTACTTCTGTTTCTCTTAGCAGAAAAACTTCCACTGTTGAAAGATTCGTCGCAAAACATACCTACTCATAAATTCCAACAAGATTTTCTGTCGGACTCTTTCTGATGATATCTGGTTTTCAAGTGAATAAAATCATGAAGTCATATTAGTCTTTTTTTCTTCTGACAGAAAGCACTCAAGTCATATAATGCTTTCTGCTAGAACAATTTTTGCCACTAGATAGTGCAGTAGATCATTATTCAAACTAAGCAGTCAACGAAATTTGATACTAATCTTCGAAACGCTATTTTGAGTATTAAGTTTTAATTAGTATGACTCAATCTCGTTGAACAAAACATATCTTAAAATTGTAAATGTATAGTAAGATAACGAAAAAATTAAAACTTTATTAATATTGATAATAATAAATTAAATTTCTCAATTATTTTAGTACAGATTTATCATCAGAACGTCAGTTTTCGACTCGTAAGAAAACGTATTCTGCGTACACAATTGGTCATTCATTTCAAAGACACTAAAAACGAATTTTTCGACTGCGGCCTGTCGAATATTGTTTATATTTTCTTAATAATTGTAAATAATGTTCAGTTTATTACTTTTATATAAGAACGAAGGTTCTATCTAAGTTTTCGTCCTAAAAATGGTAGTCTTACATATTCATTCTGATATAAATTAATAATATAAAACCAAAATTTGCGGAAAAAACGCCGAAAAAAGCATTTGCAGTCAATATATAGCCTTTATGCCTTCTTCCAGTATACATACTCTTGATATGTAGGTAGATTTCAATTTATTTTTCATCAAAACCCGGTAGCCTAGCTTGTCATATTTTTTCACCAAATAATTAAATCAATTCAAAACAAAAGATAATCGGGCCTAGCGTATATGAGGGGTATACTCGTAAAAGCAAAGGCAACACTACTGTCACTCTCAAAGATTCTGTGAAACGTGCATCTGATTGTAAATAAGTTTAAAGCAATTGCCACTTCAATTTTCCTCTAATATTCGTGTATAAATAAATATTTTAAATATAGATATTGCTGTGTTGCTACCAAATAGTGCACGTTACTGCTTTTGCTAATTATATAATCTTTGCTACGGTGTTTCATTCTGAAAACGATATCAAATTTCACTTTAGTATGAAACGGCCTTTTTGTCACAAGATGAGTCCTTGGGAGTTGATTAGTTGAAGTGAATATAGCTATCTTTATATTGAATAGCGATTTGGAAATATGATTTTGGAAGGGATAAATCCATATTTCCTATATAATCTCGAATTCAATACATTCAAAATTAATCGGTGACTGTATTCAAAACATTTTTTATTTTGAATATTACTGCCTTTGTTTTTGTACACCTCATATGTAACAGAAAATGTGGATAATGGAGGACGAACCTGCTTTTCCCTTTCGCTACCACGAGAAATTTGCACTCGGCACAATAAACAAACGGCATATTTGTTATTATCACTGCTGACATCAAAATATTGCCAAATAGGCTATCTTGGTTTAACTGTCGACATTTTTTTATTATCTTGTAATATACAAGTTAAAATTATAACAATAATAAGTGAGCGCAACAAACAGTAACCGGATATCCGGCGGCCGGATATTCGGCGGACGGATATCCGGTGGACGGTATCCGGCTGTCCGACGAAGTGGCTTTCCGGATTTCCGGTATCCGGTCATCTATTCGTTTCATCTCTAGTTTATACAATGTTTTTAGCTAATTAAAATTATTGCAAAATCAACACCATCTACAGAAGAGTAGATATTGCAATTTTGGATTCACACTCAAGATATGTTATTTTTATTTGTTCCGTGATTCTGAATAAGATGCAGGCTGGCAGCACCGACACTAGAGGCTGCCGCGTCGTGCGCAGTCGCCGATTGAACACAGCGAGCCGGCCGGCAGCGTTCGGCGAGTCCGTCTGGTGTATTTGCGAACTTCCTCGAGCCGAGTGTTCACATTTCTGCGTTGTGACGTCACTGCGTTCTCAGAAAATGGCCGCAGATCCGGCAGTGACATCATCCGACAACACAGGAACAAATCTTGGGTCGTAACAAAAAACCAAAACAACGCCGCGCCGCGCTGCCGCTCGCCGGGCTCGCCGCGGCGGCGCTATTGCTTTATTTGCGAGCGAGCTCGGACGCCGGGGCGATATTAATTGGGAGTATTTGTGCGGTGCAGTTTGCACTGCGGTAATGCGATATTTCCTCAATTAGCATCATTGCGCGACTTGACGAGACTAGGACAAATCTTTCGGCCGGGTCATTGGTGGGTGACATTGCGGAGCGCGACTATCGGAGGCGAGCGAGCGGGGCCGTCCCGACCGACAGCCGAGTGAAGTAAAGCCTTAAGGTCCCCGCATTCCCTTCAATATTGTTGAGCCATAATATTAGGTCCTTACATATGAAATTGGCGTTTTGCCGTACTGGCAAATTTGATCTCAAATATCTTCTCTTTGGTTAGGAATTCCAAATCCAAATTTATACAGCTATTTACTCATGTATTTGTGTTTTGAAAATTATAATTAATTTGTTTTTTCCTCAATTGTTTATTTCTTTGCGTCACTCAGTTTACAAAATGAAAAACTTGAAATATCGCGTTATTTACGAGTACGAGTTCCACCGTGGCACCAGTGCTGCAGAAACGGCTCGAAGGATTAATGATGAGTATGGCGACGGTGCCGCAAAAGAAAACACAGTACGTTTTTGATTCCAACGTTTTCGTTCTGGAAATTTCGACCTGCAGAACAAGCCCTGTGGACGGCCGGAGACCAAAGTTGATAATGAAGAATTGAAGGCTATTGTGGAAGCGGATCCATCGCAAACCACATCCGAGTTAGCTGCAGGCTACGGTGATAAAACTGTTTTAATCCACTTGAAGCAAATTGGTAAGGTGAAAAAGCTTGAATGGTACCTCACGAATTGAGTGAAGCAAAGAAGCGCGTTGACTGCTGCGTTGCATTACTCAACCGGCACAATAATGAAGAGATTTTAAATCGAATCATTACCTGTGATGAAAAGTGGATCCTGTACGATAATCGGAAGCGCTCATCGCAATGGCTGAACCCTGCCGAACCAGCCAAACCATGCCCCAAGCGAAAAATTGACTCCAAAAAAGTTACTTGTGAGCGTTTGGTGGACTGGTGTCGTTCACTACAACTTTCTTAAATCTGGCCAGACGATTACGGCAGATGTCTATTGTCAGCATCTGCAAACCATGATGGAAAAGTTAGCTGCTAAACAACCGAGGCTGGTTAATCGCTCTAGGCCACTGCTGCTTCATGATAACGCTAGACCACACACTGCACAACAGACGGCTACCAAATTAGAGGAGCTTCAATTGGAATGTCTAAGACATCCACCGTACTCTCCGGACCTTGCACCAACAGATTACCATTTTTTTCGAAATTTGGATAACTTCTTGCAAAGGAAAAAATTCAACTCCGATGGGGCAGTCCAAACCGCCTTCAAAGATTTTATTGATTCCTGTCCGAATGGTTTTTTTAGTAAAGGGATCGATGAACTACCTATGAGATGGCAAAAGTTCATAGATAGCAATGGTACATACTTTGACTAAATAAATAAATTATAATAAAAAAAAATCGGCTTTATGTTCCTCCCATACTAAACGCCAATTTCATGTGTAAGGACCTAATATTAAAGGCGTTTTATCAGCGTTATAAAGCATTACAGGATAAATAGTGTCACGTGTCGTGGCTGCGGGAGGAATTAATGAAAACGCTGGAATTTAATAACAAATTTATTAATTACTGATTAATTAATTAATCGAGCGTACAAAGTCGCTTAACACTATTTAACTTAACACTATTGTTTGAATTAAACTACTTTAAATCTATCACTCGTAAATATACACTTTATAATCGCTTTGACACTTTATTCACTATTCACTAAACATTCCATCCAATTTCCGCACGTGTTATTCGCTCCGCTTTGTTTCGCTACGTTAGAACTTTCCAGGTTATTCTCTTTCGAATTATTGCTCAGTTGGCCACTCTGGCCCGCAGCTCGCAGCTGCCTTAGTTTCCGTTATCGCTGTCAAGCGTGATAAAAACAACAACAACTCTACTCCCGGGCGCGTCTTATATGTATCGGGTAAATGCAAATAAATATCGAAACTTCTAGGCGTTCCTAGTGTTCTCGTGGCTTCCAGCCTTTTATAGATATTTCTCGATGCTTCCCAAAAGCCGTAGATTACGCTAGGCCATTCTGGAATCTTCGATAGTGTTGTGATCATTTCAAACAACTGTCACTTGACATGAGTGCGTGATTCTTTTTAGCTTCGTTACAATATATTAAAAAGGACCGTTTTAATTTATCTTCATACGGTCAATATTATTGATCTATAAAACGCCGTCAATATTATTGATTGTGTCCGAGGACCTTTAGGGCGGCATTTTGAAGGGCGGGTAAATTTAGGATAAATCTCTTTAAAATGTATGCGGCGGCCTTTTCGTCGGCGTCCATTTCACCAACGAAAATAAATACATTATTTAAATATAAAAAAAAATCATTTTTCAAATAAACGGGCAATACTTGGTAAAAAATATTGAAGTTTCAAGTTTATTCATAGAAATAAGGTATCTAACATCACATTTATGTTAGGTATGTGGACAAATAACAATAACACAATCTATACTAATCTATACTCTATACTAATATATAAAGAGGTCAAGTTTGGAAGTTTGGAAGTAATCTCCAAAACTACTCATAAATTCTAAAATTCTTTCACCAATATTTAGAATGGACTTTGAGAGTGGATATATATTATCCCGTTAAAGTAAAAGGGCTTTTCGTGGTGACCTATTTTACAACTAAAGTCAACGAAAAAATGGTTGAGCGATGCGTTTTTTACAAATGCTGCCTTAAGAGATATTTAAATACTTTCTACGGAGATGTTGTAGAACTCAAAAAGTTCTGTAAAAAAGTGATCGACGACATATATTTATATGTTAAGGTTAATACACAAATTGATAAAATGTAACTGTAAATCTACGCTTGCGAAGCCGCGGGCACAGCTAGAATAATATAAAATGGAGTTAAACAACTCGTAGCACTCATCAGAATTTAAACACATCATCAAACACAAACCCGATGTTATCAAATAATTTCATCACTAATTTTGAAAATCAATTCACCATAAAAACCAACAAAACTATTTATTTACAGAAAGAAAAGAGATTATTATAAAAAAAAATTGCATAAGCAATTGGAAAAATTCACATGGAATATTGATACCAACTTGGATATTAATTAGAAGGCAGAAAATTTTGTAAAGAAATTGAGCGCAGCTTCAAACGTCCTAACGCCACCAAAATATTTAAAAAAAATAAAAATTATAATAGGCACGATGACAGTATAAGTGAATTTAGAGAAGAAAATATTTTGAGAGGTTTCTAAAAAATGATCCATTTAATATACACATTGAGATTAATAAGATTTTCAATCAAATATAAAATTGTGCAATCCGCCATTTTAACTGAAACACCGGTCAGAGCGAATGACGTCACGCCTCAGTATCCATCACCGTGTCTTTGAACCGTTGAATCCAATGTTTACTGAGGCTTGACGTCACGTAAACGAAATGACAGCTCCGGACGTTTAAGCGCGAAATTAAAAATATGTAATTGAAAATGCAATTATTTGCGTAAAAACTTAGTTTATTACTGAAATAATGTTATTTTCGGTAATAGTAGACGTGTACACGGTAAAACGGTAATAGTACCTACAATATAGAATGTTATTTCAAAATCTGTCACCATGTCATAAAGGCGAAACGTCCCTTCGGCGAAATGGCGCATCCGCGCATGCTATACGGCGGCGGAGAAATGGCGTCGGCGAAACGTCATACACCCTCCGTCGCGACGCTGGCTCCTGATGCTGGATTCGATTCTCGGTGAGGTCACATTACACCTATGTAATTTTCGCAAGCCGGCATGCTATTGTGATATGTCTCTCAACAGTAGTTGGGCTCCGTGGATGAAAATTAAAATAGCATTGCTAAAGACTTATTTTTAATAATACCTATATTGACGTAGATTTTTAACTTCAAATTTTTTAAACACACGAGATTGTTTTAAGAATTTGGTAAATTTGTGTAATGAAAATGTTAGCAAGAGCATTGTATTATCATTTTCTAATGGCGTTCACCGAATGAAGCTTTCATAAAGAGAAAAGAAAAAGTAGGTGATCCGTATACTGGTTATAAAATATTAGTGCTGTTCATAAGTTGGTGAAGGCGGAGAAGATTCAGAAATATTACACAGTATATAGAATAGACCAATGCTGCCCTGTCAATATGTCGCTCTACACCTATCCCCAACTTCTAGGTCGATGGCTCTCAATTGCTATAGATGAACTTCAGGAAAAAGATTATTCGTATTATACCAGGATTTACATGCGGAACATTAACATGAACAATGAGCTTTGTCGGTTTACGTTGAACGTAAAATGCTTAAAAACTGAGATCCTGGACTATTTGATTACGATTCAGCGTTATAAAAATTTGAATAGAATGTGAAAGAATTTTTCTTTAGTCAAGATATATTATAGATATCTCATAGAGACAAAGCTATTTTTTACACGGGAAAGGAGGTATGGAAGTCTTCTTGGGTGTTCATGGGGCTAACGACCTATCGTACGCCTGGCTTTATTGATCATTGTATCTACTGTAATATTCACCAGTCCCACCCATGATAGACTACCACATATATAAAAAAATTTAAGATATATATATGGTCAACAAGTACATCTTGTTTCGTATATGAGTTGTATTTTTACTACCGCCACCTGTCATCGAAAATTTTGAACTATGAACCCCCAACAGACTTCCATACCTTCTTTCCTATACAAAAAAATAACTTCGTCTCTATGAGACATCTATAATACACCTAGTAGCTTGTTGGTGTAACCATCTGGTGGTCGGTGTTTCTAGCCCCATTCCAGGACACCATCAAGTTAGTCCTATTTTTATAGCACAAGCGTTCAACTTATTTTGAAAAAAGTGAAAATATTGATAAGACACGTATTCCGTGTTTGTATCTCTATTTTAAAAAAACATTGATTAATAATTTCCCTGGCAGGGGTAGGCAGAGAGGATAGCCCTATTCTTCTATCTTGACAATTCACTTTTGCTTCCGCTACACTCATACATCTTTTCATACATGTTCTACGGTTGTTGAGGCTTTTAACAGGGCCATCCTCCAATACATGTAGTATCTGATCGTGCCAGGTCTTGCGCGGACGCCCTCTAGTCCTTTCACCTTCAACACTCGCCCCATATATTTTCTTAACCATCCTTTCCTCACTCATACGTTCTACATGACTAAACCATCTCAGCACTCCTTGTTTTATTCTATCTACTACACTACAGGCAGCATTACATTCACTTCGAATTTGTTCATTGCTCACTCTATCGACCAAAGATTTTTCACCCAAACTTATTGATTGTATGAAAAAGTCTTAGTGACCGCATTTCCACCGCATTCAGTCTCCGCAGGGTACTCCAAATATTTAGAATTTTTCTTTATCCAGAACCAGACGATGAATACTCTTCAGTGTAACAACTAGGAAGTCGAAAAAATCTTCATAATGTTATGATAAAACTCAATACAGAAAATGTTACACGACCTGATAACACAGATCCTGTCGCCAAACATTACATTACAATAGAAAAGCATTGAAAATATATATTTTGGTGCAGAATGGAAATGGCATCACAACTTTAAGTACATTAATCAAGGAGTCAGATCAACTAAAAACGCACGATCATCAGAATATATTAAGCAGTGAAGTCCTTTCTCAGAAAAGCGCGCGATATGCTAATCCGCTGTCGAAATTCGACAATTGATAATTGTTTTGACTCAAGTGTGATATTTTATAATGTATAATACTTATTTCTGACAATTTTCCTTATATGGACTTTTCGTCAACGATTAAATGAAATAAAGATCAAGTCACGATAAAAACGAAATTTTGAAGTCATTGATAAATATGACGTAGAGATAAAATCGCAAATAATGACGTACAAACAGTTCTACAAAAAATATTTTTTAATCGATAAAGATGACGTACTTACAGATTAAGTTCCGAAGAAATTGCAAGTGCCTACCTACCTACAAAATACTAAACAAAAATAAGAAAATAGCCTCGGGTAGGGTGGGTACGAGTGGAGGGAGGATGGATAGAGGCAAGAATATTTAAAATGGATATATCGGCGGGTGGGCTGCACAAGGGTAGGGGGATTTTGTCTATGTTTTTCGCAAGGTTCTAAAGATTGATTATGCAAAAAATGTTGTGATCAGATATTAGATATTTCCTTTCACATCACAGCATCTGCCTAGCGGATGAGTTAGATTTAAAAGGTTAGACATTCTTTTCATTTTCCTTTTCATTATCCACATTTTCGTAAAAAAATAACGCCGAAATATGCATTTGCAGTGAATGTGCCGCCTTAACATTATGTAATTGATTATTTATGTATATTGTAGGTATTAAACACACACACGTGTACACAAATTATTTAAATGTGATGATTTATTTACATTGAGAAGCAAAATTATTGCCTCGATTAATTCTTTATTAATTAATTATTTATTATAATTAATAATTATAATAAATAATAAATAATTCTCCAGTTATTATTTATTATAAAATTAAATATTTTAAAAATGAATGACTGAGCAATTTTTAATCAGCCATACAATCCATCATTGATCAGATATACAGCCATTAAATAAATTTATCATTTACAACATATTTAATCTTTAATTTAATTTTCTTTCTTTAAGTTCATAATAAATAGTTGCAGATGTCTATTGTTCTAGTCAAAGTTTGTCGAGTCTCGCTGTGAAATGCGAATGCATTTTATCGTTTTAATTTTAGATGAAAATCTCAACATGTGTACATATTTATTGATGTTTATCTCAACAAAATCTCTTACATTTATCCCATCATCATTCCGTTGATACGATTAAATATCACGCAGTTTTCACGAAGGGGTAGGCAGAGACGATAAAACGTCACAATTTTCTGTCCCGGCACACCACTTAGATAAGAGTAATAACCGAGGATAAATAAAGTTATAATAATATTTGTTTCTGTTACGTTTTGGCGTATCGCTAATAAGTTATATTATGTAGAAATATAACATTGAAAAAATAAAATACGATTTTAATTTTTACACGCTTTTATTTAGCTTCAATTGTCTGTCCATCAAACTCTTGTAATCAGTATTTAACCTAACCAACAATTGCACTGAAATTTGGCAGAGAGACGTATTCCGGATAACAATACAATAATCTTTTATGTTTTATCGGATACTGCACATGAAAATCGTAGGGTGCTTAGTTATTAGTATAAGAAATCGCCCCAAGCATTTCATTTTATTGACACATACGCACATGTATATCTCATAGCTAGTAGCAAAAATATTACAGGTGTATTCCTGCCTTGATAATGAGTCTAAAATATTCAAGCAAAAATGACCCAATATCAATAGTTATGGATATCATAATATCAATAGATATGCAATATCAAAATTTGCATTTTTTTCAATATTTCTGGCTTATATTTTGCAAAAAGTTTAACTATCATTACAGTAATTTATATCGATTATGAAAAATTCATTCGCTTCAATACAATCATTTTGATTGCAAAAAAAATCTATTTTCAATTTTTGCAAGGTTTTCATCATTTTATTCGACTTGTATTAAAGTGAATAAATTTTTCATAATCGATCTAAGTCACCGTAATGATAGTTCAACTTTTTGTAATAAAGAAGTCAGAAATATTGAAAAAACACAAACTTTGATATTGCATATCTCCATAACTATTGATACTGGCCATGAGACACCCGTATATATATTTAAAATCCATAGAACTTGTATCCACATACGATAAAAAATCTTTTTAACCATTTTTATAAAAGCGTTTTTATTTTATTATTTAATGTATTTTAGCATTTGTTGTGTTAGCTGTAGGTCGATAGGCGTTATCACCTTGCACAAGTCTACAGCACTTGAAATTACATATGACGCAAGGCCACTATCTCATTCCGGATAAAATCTATATTTGGACATTTTATTTTTGTTATCGGCACATATTTATGTCATTGATATTAGATATTGTCCCGGGATATCTGCCGAGGACATCTCATTAAATCGTTTCTGAAATAGGGTTGTGAAACACTGAAGTGAATAAGCTGTAATATGTGTTTACATCACTATTCATGCGACACATGCGACGCTTCTGTTTTGACAGATATACTATAACGCTGCTCTTAACTGTTTAAATGCCAGAAGTTTAAAAAAAATATTACAATGCAGGTTAGTGGCAGGTTTCAGAACAACACTATCGTCTATAAAATGCTGGGAATTATCGTCCATAATTAGCAGATTGACTTTAAATATACGACATTGAAAATCGTGCTAAATCCTATCTCTGCAAGGTCGAAATGTGCGTGTAATCGCGTACATAACTGTGGCTACTGAACAAATATTTTCTCCTTTTATAAAACGTGAATTCATGGTTTTTGTCACACTCACATATAATCTTGTTATATTGTCTATCTATCTAATCTAACCTCTCTAAGCTGAAATTATGTAAATGTTATAAGGAATAAGGTGAATGGTGCATTGAATGCAATAATTTCTAAAGAATAATTTATATAAAAGTATTTGATCTAAGAACACAGTTAATGGATTTTTCCGCAGAGCGATAATTATTCAATTAAAGATAAATTATAGAAGTCTCACAAAGACGAAGTTAATTTTTATATATGAAAAAATTAAATGAAAAACAACAGATATCTCCAGCAGAGACCATAGAAATATATAAATGATTCTTGATTTCGAACATACCTATATATAGAACTTTCAAAAATTTGATAATGTGTGGATGATGATGGAATTGGTGAACTTTGCATTATGTAGAATGATCACTTAAGCCAGCTCATACAGTAAGCCCTGAGCATTCGTATAAGAGACTTCCATCCACTTTTCTCATATTAATTAAATTAGGTTCGTCTCTGTGAGACTGACTTGTATGATTTATCCTTAACTAAGCAATAATTTCTTATAGAATATCTATTGAGGCAATACTAGCCCAACCAGATACCAACACTTCAGTACGGAAGTGAAGCCTGTAACTGGCAGAAGTGGAACGAATATTTTCAGGATTATCGATCATACCGTCACCGTGCAAGAATCGATAAAATGCGTAATACAAATACACATTCCTTCTGAACTATTGTGGCCAAGCATATCCTAGAAAAACTCGGTTGGGTAAAACCAAAGATAATGCCCGTACTATCTCATGTAGACGTATCTTAGAAACTTCTTTCGTACTCTCTCTACCATTCATAAGCTTATGTAGCCCCCACATTATCGAGCCACTCTCGAGTCTACTGCGCACCAAGGAGATGTAAATAGTTCTTATAGTACCCGAGTATTTTCGAAAACTCTGGCAGTACGCAGAACAAATTCTAGCATTCTCAATGCATTACCGCTGTCCGCCTCTATGTGATCGTGAGCTATCAAGGTGCTCACAAATATAACGCCTGGATCCTTAACATTCGTCGTTCGTTTTAGATTTTGGTCGTTCATTTTATAGCCAAAGAATAGAGTTTTTTGGGTCCTAGTGAATGATGTAACCGAATATGTACTTGGAAACATTAAACGTCACTTTATTTTGTCTTCCCCATTCACATATATTTGATATATCTGCTCGAAGAAGATGAAAATCGTCCTTTAAGAAAAGCTTTAAGTCATCCTTAAATAACAGAAGGCGCGTTTAAAATAACATTTGAATATGTTTATATTATAAAAATTAAAAACAACATTGGACCCAGGTTGAAACCTTGCGGGACACCCGAGAAAGTATAGAAACACTCTGATGCGAATAGACCATAGGATACGAATAGATTTTTATTTTATGCCTCATTATAGACTTATGCCTCAATGATCCCATCACCTTACCACCTTAACATTATAAAAAAATCGTTTATTTTTCTTACTTTATCTTATAGCTTGAAGTTTTAAGAAACGTTTTAAAAATTGGCCGAGTTATAGAAATTGTAAGCTAATTGCTGGGTAGTGAATTTGTAAACGAATTTCATTATTCTTTTGCATTTTTCTCGAACCAATACCATTATTCAGAATATCTCAAGCACCATTAAACTGATTTTTTTAACATTTTATACACGTCTTACTTATATCATTATCTACGATGTAGCATGATTTTTTTAATAGAATGCGCCTTTTGCTTATTATGATTTTTTACTTCATTCGTTAGGAAAAAATTAAATGGTTTGCTAAAAAATCATTTGCACAAAAAAAAATTTATACACTCCTACATAGACTACATCATTTAACAAGAAAATAATTAATTTTTAATTTCACTCAAAGTCTAGCGACATTTTTTCCCATAGCTGCGCACGCCACAGAAAAGCACAGCACATAACTCCACCATTTTGAAGTATTGAAAACAATTTATAATGAAAAATATTAACCTATACATGGTGGTAAACTAAACAATAATGGTAAAAAAAATATACGTGCAATAGTTGGGTCAATTTATTTTTTAAATTTCAATGCATTTTTTGATAAAATTATGCCCTTGTCTTGGTCACGCAAATCAAGCCATTTAAAGTTTTGAAAACACTGGTCATCGATTAATTTTAATATTTTTTACGTTCTCGCACGTATAAATGCTTAGTTTTATAGATTCTTTATCAATGATATCATTATATTTTAAACACAAGATACATTGGCGAAATGGCGTAACACCTGTCGTGGTTAAATAATCAGTTATAATGAATCTGATATGAGACCGATTAACTTTTAATCATTAAAAAGGCATTTAGATAGTGGTTTATTATTTTTCTCGAACTTTTCTTTTCTAGATATCAATCATAATAACATTTAAGACACGGTTCGTAAAAGCTGCAAAATTTGTCGATAAAGTATTCTAGTAGGTGCAACACAATTTTTTATTCAAGAAAAATTCCATAATCGAATTATAATTTCAATTTTAATTAAATGAATTCACACCGTGAAGAATCCAAATACAAAAGCATAAACAGTACAACCACGTACAACCGGCCGTATTTGAAATAAGTAATATTACTATTTTGGTGTTTTGACAGCTACTGTAACGTAAACAAACGTTAAGTTATTCACAATTATGAATCATGTGCTTTCTAATTGATTAACTTCATTAATTTCAAACCTGTCAAACTTAAAACATCAAGGTGGTCAAAAAAACATTACAACTGTTATAACTTTCAAGATACGGAAATATCAATATTGTTTTTTTCTGAATACGGCCGAATATTAATGTTAAATATGAAAATAATTACTAATTTATGAAAAAAATATTGTAGAGGTGTAGCCAAAACATCAATAAGTGCACAAACCAAACAAAAGATAAAATTTGGATGGAATGCAAAGCTTGTTGTGGCCTACTAAATAATATTTTAAAAAGTGTCAGTGTAGTGCCTAGGTGATTCGGAAATATGGTGTAGTTTTAATGTCTCGTTTATTCTCTTTAATTGATAATTAGTAACTTGATAAAAAAAGTGTGTTCTGCAAGGTGTTATTTCAGTAATACCGTAACATGTTTTACATTGCAACTGAATCTCAAAATAGGACTATCTATCGGGCTTATTTATTTACTTATTTATTTATTTATTTATTTATTTATTTGGAAATATTAACAGACATAAGAAAATGGTATGTATATATGTATGAGAGTGTAAATAGTAATGAACTTATTAATTTATATCCTAGCATATTTCACATAAAAATAATTTTGAAGTAATACATAATAATAATATAAGCAAATTAAAATAAAAGACATAAGTAGTAACAGTAATGAATAAAACATAATAAATTGAATAAAAATATTAAATATAACATTTTAAAGTAAGTCTAACTTGTCTTGAATTATTATTAATCAAGTATTCATTTGATGTTGCGACGCAGAATTATGTTCACTTGTGATCTTAGGTGGTACAGAGACACTCTATAGATGTCAATTTCGGTAAACAAATCGTTGTAGGCTCGGCACATTCCCACTATGGGTAAGCGTAATCCGAAGTTGGTACGAGCAACAGGAATGTGGAAGAGGCATTGTGTTCTAGTACCTCTTGCTGGGACGTGAATGTTTATAAGTGATGATAGGGGTGGACAAATTAATTGACGACCCGTTGATGACCCGTTGATATAAAAAATATTTATATGTCAGGTGTCACTATAAAAAATCTATGCGTTCTCTTATATACCCCTGCTTGAAAGGCGATGGAATGTAGCGAAGTAAGTAAAAATATCCAATATCCACCTAAACAATAATATAGAGATAAATTATTTAGCTCACACGATATACATCATAGATTATCCAGATAAGTTTTGAACATGAATCCAGCAATATCCGAGATAATACAAGTCACACAGGAAAACATAAACTGCTCAAATCCCTATAAGTAATTTCATCTGTCTGTCCGTAACTTCTTGTAACGTCCTTAACTTATTTTATAAAAACTTTTTATTTTATTTTTGCCTTCTTTACTTCTTTTTATTTTTTTTATTACAAATAAATAAATACATATTATTTAGGAACCGACATGTAAAAGCGCCGTCATTTTTGACGGGTTATAGCTGGTATAATATAAAACCAGTGAAAAACATTTTAGTATCATTTTTTAAATTATGAGTGTGCAATAAGTATGTTAAGTTATTATTATTTCTTTAAAGTACCGGTATGTGAACGCTTCAAAAATAATTATAATTCTATTTCTAAGATGTATTATATTAATACTAAACAGGGCGTCCGTTTCCGTTGTGTGTGTTTCCGGCCCCTTTCTCTTTCTTACTTCCGGTGCCGAATGTTATTTGCTTATTTTAGAAACGGAAGTGTGACCGCCGACCAAGCACCGCCCAGGCACGTTCTGGCTTCTTTTAATACTGCACGGCTACTTCAAATTACGTTAATAACCATTAAAACCATGTGAATTTTGGTATAATTATAATATATTACTATTTTGTAACAATTGCAACACAGCTATACATATAAAGAGGTAAAGTTTGTAAGTTTGGACGTAGGGGGTAATCTCCGAAACTACTCATTCGATTTCAAAAATTCTTTCACCAATATGGCCACTCAGAGGCAGACATCATAAGCAGAATACAATAGGCGAGAGTCGCCTTCAACAAAAAATCCAAAATCCTTAAATCCCCCAACATTGATTTAAAGGTTAGGAAAAACTTGATTAAAACTCTTGTCTGGAGTGTGCTGATGTATGGCAGCGAAACATGGACCATCGACCAGAACATGTCCGGGAGGCTAGCGGCCTTTGAGATGTGGTGCTACAGACGCATGGCGAGGATCCATTGGTCAGCACATATCCGAAACTGCGAGGTGTTGAGCAGGGTGGGCGAAAAGAGGCGGTCCTGAACAGAATCGCCCAAAAACGAACAATTTGGATAGGCATAATACAAGGCATCCGGGCCTGCTTTTTACCATCGTCGAGGGAAATGTTAAAAGCAACAATCGTAGAGATTAAACTACGTAGACCAGAGTAGATACTCTGTAGAAATGTAGAGGCTGGCAGGTAACAGAGAGGAGTGGAGAAATCGAGTGCTTGTTGCAGACCAATCCTAAAATTGCGACCAAAAAAAAAAACACATTAGTAAAGGAATCCATTGAAATATACAAACATCCCAATTTCAATACTTGACAGTTACAAACTATCAAGTATTTGGCACCCTATTCTTACGACATTGAGAGACGTCGCAGTAAAGTCTGCCGACGTAACTAGTACATATTGCACACTGGCGACCTCTATTGTAGAAGTGAACACTCCACAACAAAGTGCATATAATTTACGCCCTCGAAAGCAGTAATCCGTCCACCTTCTACCTCCGCGGATAAAGGTCGTCCTCCTGATGACGTTGAATAAGCATTCAACGAAACGTCGAGAATCGTTTCTCGGAAAAACGTACGGTTCGTATAAAACATCCGCAACTATTTACAGTTAAAAATATATTATGTTATTAATGTTATAAATGATTTGATGTAATATATATGTTGTAAATTATATGATATAAGGTTATATGTATATTTAAATGTTATAAATGATATGTTATTAAAACACTTGAAAGAGTCAAGTTAAAACAAGTCGAATCCCGTATTTTAAATATTGATGCACTGCATAAACCGTGATATTGTTTACGGATTTAGATAAGTAGATACATGTATGATACGCGTATGGGTACATCAGATAAATTGATAATTTATTATAATTATTTATCTGGTATCTGATACCTGTCTCAATTTCAAAGTTATCAAATAATTACATCTTATCTATCCGATAAAGCGTAGTCCATTTAATTAAATATCGTTATTATTCAGGTACGGTAACATAATAATTAACCCATAATTCGTGAGGTCATAAGTAATGTGAATAAATTGCGAGGCGTCTCACCTTAGTACGTATTCTATTTTAATAATTAATTAAATAGATTCGGCAATATTTACAACGAACGCGAAGTTAGTTAACATTTTTATTTAGAATAGTTTTCGGGAAGTATCAAGGGAAGAGTACAAACAAAGTACTCGAAAATACAAAGTGAATGGTACTTTATAAGTAGTCACTTGCAATATCATATACGATGCAGCATAAGACGGAGGTCTTGGACCGATACAAGGGAGAGAAATCTGGAACTGATTGATTGAAGAAGCTGTCATGAATCTTACCAACAGCCCCGTAACTAGAAATGTGCTATCTATATGCACGAGGTTCCATACCAAGGGGGCGTAATATTCTTTTATATTAAAAAAAAAATGTTTTCATTTACGATGACCTTATTTTCAACAAATATTTAAATATCTTTATCTTATCTTAGACACATGTATGATATCAACCTTGCGTATAATGTTTTTCAGGTGCGAAAAAATATTCATAAACTAATAAATTATTAAAATAAATATATAAATCTTGCTGGCGGAGAATCGAACCCCAGTCACCCGTGACAGAAGTCAGTGCTATGTATCGCAAAATGGACAGATATGTGAAAACAAACTTTTTCAAATACCTTAAGCTTTTTACTCCCTTTATATTAACTCGTGGCGTCTGCTTGACGCAAAAACTTTGGATCGATTTTTAACCCTTTTCCCGTGATCCAATTGAGATGAAACTTTCCAAGCAGACTCGTGGCGACGATCAAGAAGATCTATCAAATTTTCGTTTAAAATAATAATAATTTTTAAATTTTTAATGGTTTTTTCATACAACTTTGTAAGTTGTATGAAGAGACTGCGACACATCTGGTAGTCACTAAAACTGATTATAGTATAAATTTGGATTTTTGGAAAAATTTTATTACTCCCTTTCGTAGCGTCGCCCGACCGAAGCCCAACGCGTAGGTTAAGCGCCAAACCAGTTTCCACTAGTAAATGAGAAAGGGAGTATAATAAAAACTTGGTTGTAAGGGTTAGTTTTTTATTAATACGAGCTTGTTATAAAGTTCACCGAGGGTAAATATTTTTCAAATAAAATCAAATATTAAAATTTGGTTAAAAGAATGAATTATAACCCTGCTTATGACTACTTATGACTAGGTGAAGGAATATCTACTTGTGACCAAGTGAAGGAATTTATTGTAGATTTTTATGATATATTAGTAAATAAAATGATTGTTGTAGGAGATGCTAATATTGGTGTTTTAAATGATGACTCTATATAAACGTTTTCTTATAAGTGTGCAGTAAGAATCCAACAACAACTAAATATTAAATAATTTGGATCCTGCAACCGGAGTGATAGATAGGACGAGTATTTTGATTGATCGTGTCCTGGTTAGCTCTACTGGAACTCTTTTTCAATTGATTTAAGTGATTGGCCAGCTCTAAATTATAAACATATGTGTTGCTAATATACCAAAACATAAACAAACATTTACATTTGTTAAGAAAATAAATATTAACCATGACCATGACCATAACCATTTCAAAGCCTTTTTACAAATGGCGTTAATACAATATAAGCATATATGAGTTTTAAAAGGCTATTGACAATTACAACTATATCTAAATCAACAGCAACTTCTAAAATACGTTATCGGACTAGAATTGTTAATAGATTGATAATTCCGGACATAAAGGAAATGATTACCTTCAGAAATAAACTGTATTCTTTACAAAAATTCAAGATGCATCTGAAAGTTCTAAAAATAAATTCAACCATTACAATAACAAGAAAGGCAAAAAAAAATAAAGAAACTAATATAAAACGTGCCAATGGGAATGGTAAGATATTTTAGAAAGTAATATATTACTCCTTCCGTTAATGTGAAAAACTTAAAAGGATTGAAATTAAGGACCTGACTTTGTTTGAAGGAATTGTTAGTGATAGTCAGCTTAATTAAATACAATGGATAAATACTTCGCTACAGTGGGAAAAAATCTGATCCTAAACATCAAATTAGATAAAAGCAATTATTGATTAAAAATATTGGAAAAGGAACCTCGATAAAAAGCATACTTTTAGTTCCAACCGATAAAACTGAAATTATAAATACAAATCTTAAAAATAATGTGGCCTATATAACAACAGAAATTAAAATCCTTCAGGATATAATTTCTGAATCACTATCAAGAATAATCAATAAACGTATTGAAAATAAAGATTTTCTCCACTGTAAAAATTGCTAATATAATACCGATTCACAAATGAAAAGGAGGCTGGTAAATATACACCTATTAACTAATTAAGTAGGCACCTTCAATAAAATACTTGAGAAAGTATTACATTCAAGTTGTGTCCAATTTATAAATAGAAAAGGTGGTTTTGATCCTTGTAAATATGGATTCGAGAAAGGAAGCAACACATCTGCTGCGCTAATGGATGCCATAAACTATAAAAGAATTAAATAAAGGAAACTGTGTCATACCAGTATTTATAGATCTGTCAAAGGCATTCAATACAATGATTACTTGTTAAACAGACCTGGTATCAGAGATATTGCACTAAAACTAGACATTTTAATAAGTTGAATGATCAGATAAATATAGACATCAGAGTTACGCAGGGCGCAATATTGGGCCCATTATTATATTTACTGTACATAGATGATCTTAAATTTGCTATTTTGCTGGGAAATTTTTTTTATTTTGCTAAAAATCCTGTTTTAAAGTTTGTGTTCTCTGTGGTATTTCTGGGGTATATCAGGGCTGATGTGATGTAATGATGGACCCTGCAATGGGATCCGAAACGTCGGCCCGAAAGGTCATAACAACACGGCATAATACCCCAGAAAACACAAACTTAAAGATTCCGTGAAGGCCGTGAAAACCTAAGAACATTCTCAATACTGTTTTAATTTATAGCGGCGGTAATAAGTGTAATTTACAGGACAAAATTAATGAAGATCTACACGGATTTATCACGAGGCTGGATAAAAATTCGCTCAGTATTAATGTTAAAAAAAAGCACCTTTAATCCTTGCACTGTAATTGTGTTAAATATTTAGAGTTTGTATTTTTTTATTATTTAATTACTATACGTTGTATATAAGTGTGTTAATCACATATCGTATATTTGAAAAATAGAATGAGAATATTAACACTTTAAAAGAGAATTTAATTCTCGTGTTAGGGGGCATTGTCATATATATTGTTAATGTAACCAATAGTAGCATTATATTAGAATAGTAAAAAAGGGAATAATGCTAGAAAAATAAAATGTATCTAGAAACATTAGATTAAGTTATAAAAATTATAAAGGTATTGTTACAACATTTAAAAGTATATATATATTGTTTTTGAATAAGATTTCTTTTCATAGCGCTGCATAGTATAGCAAACTAAAATAGTTTTAAAATAGTTTACTAGGGTACCCGCAGAATTAACATATTCTTCCTTAAATTTTGCTGTGCCTAAAAAAATATATTAATGCGGATGAAGCGAGTGCTGTGTCAAGAGGGAAGGCTTTAAGGGTAAAATTTCGTAATTCATCCCTGCCAGTCCACTTCCGCCACTCCTTGTGCAGAACGTCCGGTCTCCTTTCATTTCCTGGTAACCTTTCCGCTCTCATTTCCTTTCTCTCTCCTGTTTCATTTCCCATTGCACCAGGTTTTGCTTTATTTTTAAATGAAAATAAACTAATTTATTCAAAGTACAAGCATATCACCTCTCGGGGCTCTACCGAAACCGGAAATCTCATTAGATCAGTTTTGATATGAGCAGCAGAAACCAGCTCTGCTAGCTCTGTGGAATTGCGGGTGACCACAAAATTCTGAAAAGGATCTTTGGACCCATTTAGAAATCAATATTTTGCGTCGTTCTACGATGATCTTTACGTCGTCAAGCCTATCTAGATCCTGCAACTTCGACGGACATCTGGATGGAAGTGTCCTCACTGCTTACCATACGTGCCTGGTATTCCAAAACCAGAGTGAGACCTCAACTCCGTTAGCTCGACACAGAGGAACCTGAGCATTCTTGGGATCGACGGCGCGGAAAAAGAGCGGTGAAGGGATAACCTTAAAGTGCTAAGGGCCACCCCGGAGTAAAGTACTACGATTATCTGGATCTGTATTTTATGAACTCCGCCTTCTTGACTGTACTCGGCCTCATTTCTTGGCATCACAGTTTTTAATCACCAAAGAAATGCCTGTGGTTTTTCCAATTGGCCAGTTCAATAGATCATTCTCCCCTCCCTTCGACGACACCAATAAGTAGCTCGAGTTAAATTCATACTAACTTAAACTCGATTATTTTTCATTCGTTAACAATCAAAGTTACAATATTTCTAATAATTTCCATCAAATATACTTTTTAAACGCCACAACAAACCACGGGGCCTAAAGACTAAGAAGGCGAAATACTCGTATATCACACAACACCCAGGCTTGAATAAATCACATTGATGTATTGCGATCTTACCAGGAATTGTATCCGGAACACTAGGTGTGAGAAACCATTGTCGTGCCCTGGTCCCCGAGGGCCAATAGTTAATTTTGGATAAACTACAAAAACAAAGCATTAACACCAGGTTCTACTGCACAGTGAATATCCAGTAAAAGATAAGTATTTGGATTAGCACTTGGATTTACCAAAAATCAATCCCTAATACCCAGAACCGGTACTCGGCGGAAAACGTTCACCCAGTGTCCAGTAGGTATCCTATAAGTACACAATATATAATAATGTGTACTCAACCAACATAAATGAATTTCAAATGAATAAAACAAAAAATATAAATATAAAAAAAAATTCAAACGAATAAAATAAAAAATATAAATATAATAAAATAAATAATAATAATAATAACTTTCAAAATCTGTACACATTTGTAGATACTCTTCATACTTCACAGAGTTTTAAATGTAGGGTATAAAAGCAAAGGCAGCAATATCCAAAAAATAAAAAAATGTAGTCAACGAGGATTACTAATTTAAAATGTACTGAATTCTACATTTTATGAATCTATCTCCTCCAAAATCAAGTTTCTTATAAATTTATAGGCTATGTTTCAATTATTTTGGAATAATTTATTCATATTTTTTATTTTTCAGTACTACATATTTGTGTATCTTCCCAATCACGTGTGATCCATTTATCTACAAACCTGTATGCAAAAGTACGGTTTTTATCTCTTATCATTTTATCTTACCGCTGTATACGTCATTAATGGCAGATAATAAAATAACATATATTATAAAAATTTTTGAATGTTCGTAGTATTCTCATTACTTATTTTCACACCAAATAATCAAAATTGCCAAATATTTTCTTGGTTTTTATGTTTTGGGGGATTTTCGGTGGCAATTTTTATTTTTTATTTCATTATAGTAATAAAAACATTTAAAAAACGGCAAAAAAATAAAATATTTAATCACTTTGGCTGTACTTTTTCATAGTTTTTTATTTTGAAAAATAAACCGTAATACCCGGCAATTGTAGTGACTGTTTAATGTTAGAATAAAATAATATTTAAGATGTCTCAATAATAATGTCTCAATAATTCGCGAACCGTCTTTTCGAGACAGGCCACACATTTAAAAAAGAAAACGGTATGGAGGTTCTTTATATAAATAACTAGCTGTTCGTACCCGGCGTTGCACGGGTTAAGGATTAAGTTGAAAATAAATTTGTGGGGGGAAACAAAGGTTTGATTCGAACGGTATAGATTTGCATCGAAAATATATCAGAAGGAGGGGAAGAGGTAAAGGAGAAGAGGGAAAATGTAGCCTACGTTACCCGCCGAGTCCTAAAGAATAAGTATCCAAATTTTGAGTCCGATCGGTCAAACGGTACAGATTTGCATCGAAAATATGTAAGGGGAGGAGAAGGGGTATGAGGATAAGGGGGAAATATCGCCTTTGTTACCCGCTCAGTCCTAAAGAATAAGTTTCCAAACCTTGAGTCCGATCGGTCAAACGGTACAGATTTGCATCCAAAATATGTCAGAGGGGAAAGGGTATGAGAATAGGGGGGAAATGTTACCTATATGTTACCCACCGGGTTCCAAAGCATAAGTATGCAAAATTTGAATCGAATCGGACAAATGACAGACAACAGACAGACAGACAGACAGACATTGAGTTTTTTAGGTATAGATAGTCATTAGATTGGATAATTTATAAATATTTGAAATCGAAAAATACTTGAACACCAAAGCCAATATAAAAACACATTATTTTGATATATTCCCCATTTCAGGGTGTACCTACTTGTCAATCTCCCGCACCTCCACCGGAACTGTAGCCCCGTTCAAAAAGTTACTTGTTTACCAAAACAAGCTATACTCGTAGATAATTAATATGCGTCTATCCCGACGAAGATATAGTAGTACCTAATGAAACGGTACACGCAAGTAGCATATACAAAATATTTAGTTAATTAAAATAAATAGTTATGTCCAACCATAAAGTTAACGCTATAAGCATTAAAAATAATAACAAAAATTTATGTGGTGTTTATAATATCTTAGTATTTTTTTACTTTTTACTGAATCATGCTTAGCAATAAAAAATAACCGGAAAATAAAAAACAACTGATATTACAGTTATCAGTTTCAATAATTGACGTTATCAATAAATTACAGAATATAAAATTTGTTGTTTTGCAATAGGAACTTGTGGGATTTTGGACAAAGCCACACTTGGCGTTAGCTCTGTTACTGCGGGAGATAACAGATAACCTTTGATATTTGGTGTTCATTAGAATAACACCGCCCGGCTGCAGGATATCCGGCTACAGTTGGTCCCACATTATCATCCAAAGAAGAGTCTTGTTAGCTTGCCTCCGGCGATCGTTTTCTTATCACCCAATGCATTACATCAGTCTTCTCATTAGAGATTTTCAAAAGCAAAGCAAATTCGCAATTCGAATTTGAAAACACTTTTGCGTTACAAGGGTGTTGTTGAAATTCCCCATTTTCGAGGGATTTTCGTATCTTCTTCATCGTGGCCCACTGAATGTCTGGAAGTTTCTCCATTCTTCCCAGTCTTGAGCCGTGTTGATCGCAGAGTTTAAAAAATACCCTGTTAACTTCTTTATCGATGGATCCATCTTGCGGATGACCGACTTGTGGATCGCTTTTTTAACTGTTCCTATGAGGAGTTTCTCGAGACTTTCGTCGTCCTTTCTGGCAAAATATCCAAAGTGTACATAAATCTCGCTCTTTTTCAGTAACCTTTGTCGCATGGAGTACAGAAACATTTGTGCGCCTCGCAGTCCATGGGATACGGGACACACCAGCAGCATCATCTTTCAAAGGCATCCAACATGTTCCTTTCCTTCTTCCTCGAAGTCCGTTTTTCCATTATATGTGATTTGTTATATAATACAGTGCTATGGCGAATACCAGATATATCACAAGTTGGTTTTTGGTCCATTTCTATATCTATTTCTCCATATCTTCATCATACCGGTCATCACTGTTTTTTCCACATAAATTCGACTTTCCGCTTCACATCCTTCATCCATTATCTTGAATGGAAGCAGCTCGATATATAAACTTGCCAACATCTTTACGTGACCTTATTTCTTCTTTATATATTATAATTATTAACTATCTCTCTCGAGGGATATTCAGAATATGAGAAGATCACTTGACTCACCCGCCCACCAAATAATCTTCGTATTTTGTATCATTTTCTGTATAAATTTTACATCGGCTTAGAAAATAGCATATTACCCTACTAAATAGATAAATTTCTATTCTGAACTCATTGATACGAGTGTGATTGTTTTTCCATGTTGTTCATTATTTTTCAATCCCAGCGATCACTGAAACTAAACATTAATTTCAATTATTCTCTAATATTCAGTCGTTTAACATTATTCCATATTCTGTTCTGAATATTCTTCGAAATTAATTTTAATTTTAATCTTTTTAACGTTTTAGTCATACTCCTCAATTGTGTTTCGCGCTCCGCCGCACATCTAAGAGATTCGGTTTGAATTCTTTAAATTATACATATTTCAATATAATTTTGTATAAAATTTATTGTGAAAAGGGTAGACATTGGTTAAGCCGCGATGAGAAATGGTATATTAACGGTCGGGGACCATCGGGTCGGATTAGTAACAAAGCTGGCAGCGATGGCGGCTCAGGAAGTTATTTCAGGCACTTCCGCGTTGGTCCGCTCACCTATACACCGAACAACTCGTGTTGCGACACGTCCGGACGGACTAAAATAATCCACAGCTCGGCAGACGGATAACGGACGTCGAAGAACTCCACTCAAATCCAGCCACCAAAAGAAAAGGTAAAAACTATATTTGCCTCTCAGTTTTGGTACTTTCCACTAACCCGTCAATTTCTTCACTAAACTGTTAGGTTAACTTTTAAATCTGCTATTTAGACTTTAAAAGATTAAAAGCTAAACAGTGGTCGACGACATATAAATATTTCATTCATTGCGAATACGATTACATCATTGTCATCTATATAAGAATTTTAGATAAATCATATTCCCTTGCGAGTTCTCACCGATTCAAATGAACAGGCTGTTTGATTTAAACCGTTTGTTCCTGAACTTAGGGTTTTTTGCTAGACTGTTTACCCTTCCAATTCATATAATTTTAAATTTATTACGATTTTTATTACATTTCATTACATTAATAAGGTAGTTACTAAACTGTCAAAGCTATAATATTAGAGCCGAGACACTAGAATAGGCGGTCTTGCCGAATGTAGAGTACCTACTCAGAGTATCGTAGACTCTTAAGTATTGAAAAAAAAATGTTTTTCTCCTAAATGTTTATAATAAAATCAAAATTTAGGTAACAGATATTTTATTTTTTGTACGAATAAATCAGTTGATCGGGTCCTTGACCTTGAGGTCTATTTTGATATGACACGAGAGAAAACCAACCATGATTATGCAAAAAAAAGATACCCTCAAAATTGTATTATAAAAATATATTCTTAACGTGGTCAAGAACTGTATTCGTAATCGATATAAGTTACTGTAATGATAGTTCAACTTTTTACAAAAAAATCAGAAGTATTGAAAAAATGCAAACTTTGATATTGCATATCTCCATAACTATTGATATTAGGTCATAGTTGCTTGAACATTTTCGACTCATTATCAAGGCAGCAATCTACCTGTAAATTTTTTACTACTTTTGAGACACCCTGTATACGAATGAATCCTCCCCCACAAAGTCACAAAATTTGTATATAATTAAACTAGTTAACTTAGTTTACACCACTAAAATTTATTTGGTAAAACCAACCGGTTTCGGAAACGACGTTCCTTCATCGGGGTATTGGGCAGTATTGGGTATACCCTGATGAAGGAACGTCGTTTCCGAAACTGGTTGGTTTTACCAAATAAATTTTAGTGGTGTAAACTAAGTTAACTAGTTTAATTATATTCATAATGAATAACCACAAAGTAATAGCAAAATACAACAGTACACAAAATTTGTTGCTATTGTCCTGCTATATAACTGAAATAAACATTTTACATATGACAAAAAAAACAATGAAACTTCATATTCAAGAGTGGACCGATGATATCGTGAGAAATAATTCCGCCGGAGCAAAGAATGGTGGAATCTGTGTGTAGATTGATACTCTTCCAGGATTCTTGGAAAATCTGTTACGTAGCTCTCAGCGCCCGAGATCTGCCGCCCACGACTCGCTTAAAAGATTTCAACGGGTTGCGCGTTGTTGATGCAAAGAATGTATCCATTATCCCAAAGTGCTTCGAGGTACTTTATTGAAATCAGCGGAAGCTTATTCTGTTCGATCATGAGGTAAAATAATTGTATCGCGTATTTCTGCCAAGAATTTATTACTTGATCCACTCGTCTCGTTCTCATTATGTAAAGGTGTTTCTTCATATTTGTACACCCTCAGATGTAGCTAGCTAGATGATCGCCTCTAATCGAACGCCGGTGCCGGTCCCAAACCCGGATTAAGGAGGAAGGCTTCCTTTTATATATCCTATAGACTTCCCATAGACTTTCCCTGCGCCAAGATTGCAGTAACCAGCCACTTTGGCGGCACTCCACCTTATCTTTCCCATAATCCCTACCCTCTATGGCACTCAACACACCGCTGCACACCGATCGTGTCGCCTCGGTGTGCCACCGGACCTGGCCGGTGAGTCTGATGGCGTGCAACATCTTTCTCACTCTAAACAATGTCATATGCGCAGATTCGCCTATAACACCACTGGAGCGACCATATATTACAGTTCTGCGTCCCTCTAAATGTCGGCCGATTGAAGACATGATCGTGGAAGCGAGATTGAGATGGACGGGACATGTGTTACGCGATCACAGACTTCCGAAGCGGGT
The DNA here is from genome assembly GCA_016648135.1 of Agrypnia vestita. Taxonomy (NCBI): domain Eukaryota; kingdom Metazoa; phylum Arthropoda; class Insecta; order Trichoptera; family Phryganeidae; genus Agrypnia; species Agrypnia vestita. The sequence continues at coordinate 12,536 of JADDOH010006687.1, read as the reverse complement.
CCTATATAGGGAGATAGTGGGCAGGCGAAAGGCCGGAGGACAGAAGAAAAGGTATAAAGACTGTCTCCGAGAATCGCTGAGCCTATGTGGAGCACATGAGCAGTTACTGAACTGTCAAAGCTATAATAATAGAGCCGAGCCCTATTAAAAGCCTCAACAACCGTAGAGCATGCATGAGAATATGTACGAATGTAGCCGATGCAAAAGTGGTGGTGTGTCAAGATAGAAGAATATGGCGTTCTCTCTTCTCTGCCTACCTCTGCGTAGAAACGGCGTGATTGTTAGTTAGTTAGATTATTTTAATTTAAAATTGTTTATATGCCATTACTGCGCAGGTGTTGGGTGTTGAAAAGTTTAGTTTCAGTGTCGATAAATCGGCTTTATTAGCTAGATAACACCTAGATAACTTTTTTATAACAGCTTGCATCAAACATGATTAATGGTAAGAATATGATAAAAACAGAGTTTATGAGTAAGATAGTAATAAGTACAATTTACAGTTTTTTGTGCAGGCCTTTATCGTTACCTACCTCGGTAGGTACTTAAATTACCTGTTCTGAGGTAAGTAGCCATTCCATTCATTGGGACTCCATTAAAATGTCTAATTTTATGGTCGCGTTATTAAAAGAATAAGAAGAAAATAAAATAAAATAGTAAAGATATAAGAAATAAAGTAAATAAGAATAAAAAGATAAGTAAAGTAAATTAAAGTAAAAAGTATATACATATATATATAACAAACAAAAGTGTAAATAAGTAAATTAATTCCAAGGTTGATAATATACGAACAAAAGTATAGAGTAAGTACAGAGTAAGTGTCATTAATGAGTGATATTGCAGCATCGTACATGCGGACATAAAAACGCAGGGTGCAATCTCTGCTTCCTGTCTAGGGATTTAATGACAATTATTTATGATCCCTTATAACACACATTCTCCTCAATCTTTGTCAGTAACGGTGTCTTTGTAACGGTCACCAGAATACAGGCGAATGTAGAACCATCGTACTATTGCGCGCGCACCAAGTTCCCGATTCGGGCCGCCCCGCCCGTCGCCCACGCGAAGAAGCGATGGAGGAAAATCCCGCAGAAACGATGGGCCGCTGGACCGGAAATGACGGCGCCGAGGCAGGCAACAAAACGCCGCCACCTTCCTGCGAGGCGTCCTCGCGTCAGCCGTTTGCGATTTGTCCCGTAGCCGGTGATGCGGTGAGCGCCATTATTAAATTTATTCGATTCTTTCAAAATACATATTTCTGTTTCCTGTGTCCGCGGCTTGGGTATTTCACTCGCTTTCGCAATGATAACATTTCACTTATTTTTATAGTCAAAATGTAGCTCATACTTTTTACATAACTAACTGTAACCCGTTAAAAATGACGGTATTTTTACATGCCGGTTCCTAAATGTATTAACTTATTTATAGTCGGTGAAATAGTAATAACGACTTTTATCAAAATATTTGAATATATTTTTTTATATTTCCCCCGGCAGTTAATGGTACTAGCAACATCGCTGCATAGCAACATAGCAACATAGCAAGTTGCGGCCGGTTCGGGTTTACTGGCCCGGACTTCAAGCCCCATCTCCGGTGTTATGTTACACCAAGTTACGATTAGACAGACAAACAGACGAATGGAGGGACGGATAGAAAACCAAATTATTATGTTTGATTCTTCATCTGTATAACCAGTGGGTACCATGGACACCTTATGTTTTGAATAAACCTTTTTATTTTTAATCGCATCAAAATACTTTATGTAACAACGTCACTAACACTAACATATTATGACATATAACAAGATACAAAATAATGAATCAGATTTTTTTAGAAGTTATTATTCGGAAGTTTTTTTTTTTCTGATCTCAATGTCAATCATTAACGCTACCAAATGGTGCTCTTTATACGGTAACAAAGTATGATTTCGCGAATTAAATAGAATATTTTAAAAATTCTATTTCCATGAGATAAATAAAATAAATAACATAACGAAAAAAATTGAATATAAAAATAGCTTCGTAGAAGAGAATTATGTGTTTGGATTTTTATAACACTAGGACATAAAAATAACCAATTAATATGAAGCTGTAATTCAAACATAAAAAGTCGTCAAACGGAAAAATTCAATTGAATTTGGCATTGCCATATCCTCCGCTTGGGAAACAAAATATTGCCTAACTGACTGAAGAAGACCTGTAGGACGAACCGGGAGAACATGGAGAAGGCAAATGACGAAATACAAACAAATATTGAACTACCAGTGGCCCCGAGTGACCGACACAGCGTAGGACAAAGAACGGTGAAAAAGCGCTGTCCAACCTCTATCACCCAACTCGTTTAAGATAAGAGGTTGAAGAAGTAGCAAAGAAGAATAAAAATAAACAAAATGTATTTTTGAAGAACATTTATCAAACCTTATCAAGTGGTTTAAAAAATATTTCCAAGGAGATTAACATTCACAAGTTCGAGTGGATATGCAGAGAGACTGAAACACATGCCCAGAAGGACAATTGTGGCAACGTAGAAAAATCATAATGGACCAAGAGCATCGTGAACCAAAAATGCTTGAAAACTGCTGGGAAAAGCATCACTTTTGTAAATAAAATTATGAATTAAAATTGGCTGTTTCATGCAAACAATCATTACAGAAGGACAATTGTAGCGATATAGAAAAATCATAATGGACAAAGAGCATCGCAAACCAAAATTGCTGGAAAACTGCTGGGAAAAGCATCACTTTTGTAAATAAAATTATGAATTAAAATTGGCTGTTTCATGCAAACAATCATTACAGAAGGACAATTGTAGCGATATAGAAAAATCATAATGGACAAAGAGCATCGCAAACCAAAATTGCTTGAAAACTGCTGGTCTAAAGCATCACTTTTGTAAATAAAATGATTTGTTAAAATTGGCTGTTTCATGCAAACAAGCATTACAGAAGGACGATTGTGGCGACGTAGAAAAATCATAATAGACCAAGAGCATCGTGAACCAAAAATGCTTGAAAACTGCTGGTCTAAAGCATCACTTTTGTAAATAAAACGATGAATTAAAATTGGCTGTTTCACGCAAACAAGCATTACATCATTTGAGAATGCTTGCTTGACTGTGTACATCAGTGTCTTTTGTATTTTATTTTCTATTTATCACATGACATCATTATGCAGCTTTGCACATCAACTGTCCGGTTGCTATTCTTGACTAGGCAAAAAAATGTCTTTGTTTCTTATAGCTTCAAAACTATACAAAGAATTCAAAAAATAACTATACGTAAGTATTAACCAAAATAATAGATTATTTATAAATCATAGATTGACGACGAACACAAATTTACGCAGGCAAGTAATCTTATGTTTGAGCAAATTTAACAGATATGCAAACGATCTATAATAGGTTTATCACCAGGAAACGGTATAATGCAATTAAATGTGCACAAATATAAGAAAGCAAAACTTACGATAATCAAATTAATTATTTGGTGGTTCGAGCCCCATTCCAGGACACCAGCAAGTTAGTCCTATTTTCGTAGCACAAGCGTTTAGCCTATTTTGAAAATGGTAAAAATATTGATGCGACACGCATTCCGTGTTCGCATCTCTATTTTTTTTAAATAATCATTTATTTAGCGTAGTTTTAGCGAGTGGGCGCTTTATATATAAAAAAAATATTATAAACAACTATATTATAAAAACTTAGCAAAAAAAATATTTACTATTGCTTATTCACTAGATTACATGCAAAAAAATTGAATTAGCGTTTAAAACTATCATAGTTGGGAATGTCTGAAAGAATCAGGTATTTTACTGGAGTGCATACTAGGAGGGGAAACATTAGATAGTGCTGTAACGGTCTGACTCTGTAGATTTTATATGATTGTCTAAATAAGTACGTCTTTAGTTGTTTTTTGAACTGTGGTAAGCTGTCTCAATTTTGAAAATGGTCAAGTTTGTCTCAATTTACTAGGTAGTTTATTCCATGACTGGTCCAGCCACCGTGAGAGCACTGTCACCGAAATTAGTTTTGTGGACGCAATTTACTTCAACTAACCTATTTGAATTAGATGATAATATATAAAACTACAGGTGACGTTAGACCAGCCTATTCTGAAAATACCATTATTGTTGAAAAAGTGATTAATGTCGAAACTCTCTAAATATACCGAAGACGTAGACTTTCCCTGGACTAGTAATTTATTATATTTTGTTTTTAGTATACAGATTATTAAATGGTCGTTAATCACCCTGATACGACATTAAAGAACAAGGTGAAAACGTATCGTGACAATAAGGAATTAGAAAGACAGAAGCTATGTTGCAAATTAACGAGTTAAACGAGAGTTATATAAAGTCACTGCACAAGTATAGAGCGCATACGTTTGAAGGTCAACTAAGTGACATGTGACACATGAAAATATTTCAAAATCAAGCTTGAATCCTTCTCCTTTTTCTATTTTATTTGAGCTCTCCGCCCATGGAGAGCAGTTTGTACCGCGTAACTAGTTACGTATGGTAGTACCTAGTATCAATAAAAGCAAATGCATTAAATCAAAACATTGATATTATGGATTACAATCAAGGCGAGTTAATGGAAAGATCGCAACACTGGCAACACATGATAGCCGAGATTTGAAAATTACCCCTAACCAGCTCACTATGATATGAATCGTAGCTCCGTGATGGGCAGACAAAAAAGACATTGTCTCCTCAGAACCACACCCACACATCAGACTGTCTACTAAGTTCAGCCTGAACAAATGAGCGGTTAAATGACACCGCCCAATTCTCATCTTGCAGATAATTGATGTCGTTCTTTTGGAGATTTTACTTTTCGAAAACAAGGGGTTGCAAGGAGTATTATTCATCTGGATGCTTTCGACTACTGAAATCAGTTCTTATTGATATCCCGACAGCATCAGTTGGCATAATTCATCAAAATTGATGAAACATTGTGATGGTCGACATAGAGATAGATTTAATAAATTTAGAAAATCTTAAAATAATAATATTCAAAAAAGTCAAGTATGGACATCAAAAATATATTTCTTCTGTTTGGAATCGTTTAAAAGTAAAAGCCTGATATATTTCTTCTTAAGATTCTATGTATTACAAGAGGCTAACAAAATATTGAATATTCAGCTATACAAGTAATATTTCTTAGATCTTTATTATACCATAGATATAATTCTGTGTTTAATTAATATCGTTTGCCAATCCTAATAGACTCGACCTTGTGAGTAGGTGCGAACGAGCCTTTATTATTTATGAATCGGAACAGCAAGTCTCGCGTGTAGCGAGTGCTTTACTCTTATTTTAACGAACGGACCAATCACAGGCACGCGTTACCTTTCGACGGGTTGAGCCGGAGGCGACCGTCCTGTTGACTGAATCCGGCCAATGGCGAGCGCCGGCGGTGAGGTCATCGCTCATAGGATGAGTCACTGCACTAGCGTGGATTTCGAAGATATGGTGCAATCGAGAGTATAAAAGGAGCGAACACGAGATACTCAGCCCCTTCAGTTCGAGACCAGACTTGCGAGCGGGAGCGCTGCCCAACAGACTACCGACGGAGCCCTGAGTTCCAGAACAGCATTTGCGGACGGAGTTGCTGCCCGGACGTATGGAGGAATCTACCAATCATCAGTACCAGAGAGGATCATACCGCCACTGTGTAACAGCTAAGGAACATATTTATATTATCTATTACGGTTAATTATTTTCACTATCGACATGTATTTATTTTGGGAATATTTGAGTTCGGAATAATTGTGTAATTAAATATCACGATTGCTTGTGTGATATTGGTTCAAATCGTACGAGAATTCCTTCCAAACGGATGTATTTTTATGCAAAGCAAATTTCATACCGTTTATGCTGAAAATTGAATACACGGAGTTCTATATGAATTACTTAGTAGCATTATAATAATTACTGTATTGCGTAGGTATTGCGCAATCATTACACTCGGTCTACAACTAACTCTTTATGAATCGAGTACCTCGGTATATTCAGCTTAATAAGTGGCTTCAGAATGACGAGTAAAGGACAGAATGGGGAGATCTAACTAAAGATTGGGGATATCTGGTTTGTGTTAGCCTAGCTGGCTGAGGGGTGGATGATTGCCGGCACTTGGGCGTGGAACCCGCACAAGCCCCTGCAGGGCCCCTTAAAGGCGGGGTCCTCCTTGTTGCTCGGGGTCGTCAATAAACCGACCACCTAACCTCATCTGGCGCAAACTACTTAAACCAACAAAAAGGTTCCCTTTGTCTTTGGAAGGATTTCCATGCTTGAATGCTGTAAAACCTTGATAGAAAACGTTAACTTCTATTTCGTCCTCTGTAAGAAAGACAGGGCCAGAATAAATATAAAAATCATTCACTCATATGGAATAGCTGGGATATTATAAATATGTTACTAACACTCTAACATTTGTCCAAAGTAAATGTTGCAAGATGCAGAATCGTGGGACGCCGCTCTGAAAAGGCATAATGAGATTGCACAATAATTTGTAACATCGCTGACTATGCCCGCAAAGGAGGCTAATGTCGTCATCAATTCGTACCAAAAGAGTACATGATTCTTCAAACACCGGCCTAAAAGAAAGGCGCCTCAAGACAACACACATCATCAGAAACTCGTACCAAAAGAGTACGGCCTTCTCAATTATAAGCCTAAAAGAGGGGCGTCACAGGATCACATCTCGTAAAGAAGAGATAGAGTCTCGGGATGCAGTAAGTTCCGGAGGAACAAGGGGGGCCGTTTAGTCACTTAGGAAGTCGGCCACCGGGTTTAGGCGGGCGCGGGGCCTCTACCCCCCTCGGCAGAGATGCTGAGGGTTTAAAAAAAAACAAAATTTAGCATTCAAAGAAACTATTATTTTATATAAACTCACGGACTGTTATAAAATTCCTACGAACAAACCATCCCCGAGACCTTATCTACTTATTTATAAAGAAGTTTCGCTTCAAAAATGTCTTATTTCGTAGATAGCAAATATATGTATTATTTTCCCCAGGAATTAATATGAACAGGTTCATACACGTCTAAGACGACACCATTCAAGGTAAGAATATGTTAATATAAAGTGTTTAAAATTATTAGTTTCAGTGTTATTTAATATGTGAATTTCTCCTCTTTATGCCGTTCGATTGATTTTATTGGGTTGTTTCCAAACGGAAATGTTTTATTTCTAATACACGAATTCTTCTGGTGAACGTATTTTATTGTAACATAAATGTATAGATTATTAGGTTCGTTAGATGATTTTATTACGTAATATTATGCAATTGTTTCCACACTGCTCCTATAAAAGAATTTGAAGTTATTACGATACACAACGGGGTCCTTCATCCATTAGACGAATCATGTGCCAATTCAACGACGTATTACGAATAGTATATATTGTATTTATCGAGATTTAGTCGCATTTATTATTTCTAGTGAGGTTTTTAGTATTGGTTCCAGGCGCCATTATGAGGCGGAAATAGTTCATATTCATAGCCCGACTGCAATAGGTATTTTTGTCGCGTAAGAGGTAGCACTTTTAGAAATATAACTATGTTTTATGTTTAGTCCCTGACGGACAGGATGGTATAGCTGTGGCTATTTAGGTAATATACTTAGTAAATGCAAAGGGCATTAGGTATTTTCAATATAGTATGCGAACCCAAGATGTTAGAAATATTTTAGTTCCTATAATTTCATTGAATATTTGCTGCAGAATAATATTTGATGAGAGAAGTAGTTAATATTCCATTCAAAGCAAAAGTTTTAGTCAATATCTTTATAGGTAATATTCAACAGCAAATTAGAAATATTTTTAGTTAATATTTTTAGTTAATATTGCATTCAAAAGCGCAATTTTCACAGAATAATTATTTTCAGTTAATACGTATTTTTAGTTAATTTATCGTATAGAACAATTTCTGATAGTATAGAACATTATTTCATATGAAAAGTTGAATTTTAGTAGTAGTAATATTTCTGTATTGAATATTTAATTTTTAACAACTGTATCGCTACATCATATGGTTGAAGTCGACCGGTTGCATCCTGTCGCTCAATCGCGCGCGCTCACATATAAGAATAATGAAATATTTAATAATCCAATATATTGTATTTTGAACGCGACGGTTTGCTACTTACTAACCTTCATTATTTAGTAGGACCCACATTAGGGTCATCTTACATCGTTAGCCGTGAAAAGAATATGATTTACATTGATTTGCAATGGAATGATTTGTATTATAGATTTGCTTAGCCTTATATATTCAACACACACCCCATGGGATGTCTAACTCTGGTGCCGGACCAGGAGCTATACTAAATTATTATTAAATGTATCAAGGCCGATGCCCTACTATCTAACTGGTCCACCACAGTGGTTGTCCGCGACCAGGAGGTCGAAATGAAAAATATAATAATAAAATTAAACTCGCGTCAACTATTTTACGACTGAATAATATTTTTCATATAATAGAAAGCATCTCTAGAAATACCGTCTTATGATTAGGACCCTCTAACTACCTGGTTCATCACAGTGGTGCCGGTGACCAGACAGGGGCGTATTCGTTGGACTCATTTGCATAGTAATAAAATCATTTTGGTTTAGTTAATATTATAAATGAAAGAAAATATTTGATTATAAAAGCGGTTTTATTTAAACAATTGCGGACCACGGTCCGTGACATCAAAGAAAAAAGATTGAGCATTTATGTGAACCACGTACTGAGATTTGTAGACAAACGTGATACTAGGTATTAGAAATTTCTTTAGGTTGTTTGTCATATAGACAGTTGGCATTTTTATTATTTAATATTTTGTGAACGAAAATTATTGTAGTAATTTTGGTCCTTGTGATATATTAGTTCGATTTTGGAATGCCTGTTTCTTTGTAAAAGTATTGCTCCATTTTATAGAATATGTGATTTATTTCATATCTCATTCATTTTATGTGGTTTGAATTCAAATGATTCACATTTGAAAAATATTTTAATAATTGTTTGAATGCGATCTCACAAGTAAGCCACCGTCACAATCTAAAAAAGACCATCGGGATTTGCGGATCGCAGTATAACAAATATGTAGTTGAGATTCAAACGATTCACATTTGAATGGTTTTAATTATTGCGTTTGTGTTTGTGTTTCGCAAATATACCACCGAACACGGCCAAAGCCGCCGGGTTTGCGAGCGCTGTGTAATGGGAGAACGCGCGACGACACGGCTCCCCATACAGTACCCTCCGGGTCATGTTTCGCCCGACCGCGTGAGTTCGTGAATAGACCCGAGACGTTTGAGGGTTTAAGGTTTAACAAGTTCGACCTTCGCGCTCGGGCTAGTACGAAAAGACAGTTAGCTACGCCGAACGGATTCGCACGGCGCCCGAAATGCAAAAATATACACCTGTATTACGGGCAGATCACCGCGACAGATTTCAGCGCGCGCCACGGAGGGTTTATGATAGCTTAAAATTCGGTTTTAATTTAATTTCTTATATTAATATAAACTAATAATTAACCAACGCTAGATAAAATCTGTTCAGTGGCAAATATTTTCGCTTACGAGTTATGCAATAGTAATTAATATTAATAGCGGAAAAATATAAAAGTAAAAATAAATATAAAAACCGGATAACAATTTAGTAGAAAATATAAACACGAGAATATATGAATCTAAAAGAAAAGAAGATATAAAAACGAAAACTTTTAGTATACGGGTACACAGGAATGTGAACATTTGATGTATATTTTATTTTATAAAAAAAATTATAAATCCGATGTTTTATAATATTTACTTTTCTCTTTCGGTTATGTACTTTTATGATACAAATGCAAAAAATATTTTAATATTTATCCGTCTGGTTTCATAATTAAAAATTAATATAAATTAATTTTAATTAAATTGAGGTTAATGTAAATTAAATAAATCCACACTTGTTATATTTTTGTCTTATGGATATTAAAAAGGGTTTCTATATTTGAAAAAAAAAAGATCTTTAAATTCAGCTAAATTTTTACAGATAATAATTACACAAAAATTAATTGATTATAGTATCCGTACAAATCTACTTATATTATTTGATAACTTTCACGTGCATGTTTCGGAGATACCTTTTTATCGTCAAGGTGTTGTATTACAAGTTGTCCTTAAAAATAAAATGTCAATCTACAATGTTGCTGAATTAATTGAAAAAAAATTTAATTTCTTTCATTGATTTATTATGGTTCTTAATTATTCTAATTATCTAAATGTGTTCTTAATTGTTATACACAGTTATATACGGTTCTGGTTATTCAAACTAATTATAATTTCTTTGTTGTATGCAGGATTGATAGACTTGTTCGTAATATAAACACAGACGCGTATTGTTGCACGAAATAATTATTTGAGTTTCTTGTTTTGATCTAAAAATTATTTTGATTTGAATTACAAGAATAAAATTGCTTCCATTTTTATTTACAAGACGGCCTGGCATATGAATTAAAATGGTCATACTACCGCCATCTAGCGGAAATCAGAGAAAGTTTTGAGCCTTCGCTAGTATTAGTCTATAGGAAGCGGTAATAGAGAGCGCAATATATATATACTCTTAGTAACGAATAATTAAAAATTGGACTTGTTTTTTTTTATATATATTCCTTTGTTTCGCTTCATTGCAACGTTAATTGAAATTGTTTTATCTTCATTAATAAATATTATATTACAATATACGTTGATATAGCTTATTTATAGGCAGAGTAGAAATAAACATCTCACTACTTCAAATTTCGTACGTATCTATATAAGGGTTGTTTTAGTTTTAGGCGCAATCTTCTTGGAAATAATACAAAAGTAAATCCGGAATTAACGATATGTGAGTTTCTTCAAGTTTTGAGAAGTCGTAACGCTATGATTGATAAAGCATTTATTGTTTTTACTATACATTGGGTGTATGTAGAAATCCTTTTGAATAGTGATAAAATAAAATAAAAAAGAAATTTTTCAGGAGAGCTTTTGAATTCTTCTGGAACATTTTGAAAAAAAAAAATTTTTGAAAATAGATTTTTAGTAGATTAAATAGTAGTAGCATAACGAAATCATTAGCTTCATCCACCTTCATGCGTCGTCGTGGCCATTACTTTTAGATTGAGGTAGAAAGGTTGGACGTTTGGATCTTGAATAGATTCCAGTCGTATAGCAAACCGAATTATACGTTAGGAATTCTTGATTCAGTTACACACATACATCTTCTGTGGATATCAGTGTTGGTGATGACTACTACAGCTAGTACAGATATTAGGGTTCACCTCTTCTGATTTGTAACAGTGTACTTCGTTAAACATGTTCGCGTTGTTAAAGGAACACTTTAAAATTTTATAATGTTATGTTACATATAAGTATGGGGATGATGAATACGGAACATATTAATAAAGTTGTTTTAGGTTTTCAATAAGTTTTGGGAGGAACGATATTACAGTTATACGGAGGAGTCGCGCCTGATTATTTGACAAACGCTTAACAATTTGGGGGAAGACAGGTTAGTAAGGAATAGTTATGGGAAACTTTTCTTGACATCTGGATGCACTTCTTCTACAAACATGCGTCGTCTTTAGATACCACTCTTGAGGGTTGGCTGGAAAGTTAGTTGAGACGGATAATAGTTATATATACTTTTACGTTCTACAATTATCGAAGGGTTTGTTCCTACCCTTTTCTTCCTCTTCTTCTTCTTCTTATTCGTATATGCTAACGGTTATATATATATTTTCTTTCCCCTTTTTATTTATACTGACTTCAACAGCGTCTTCTTCTTCTTCGGTACGAAGGTTTTCTTTATTGGTTATGTTCACTCTAGTCTTCTTCTTCTTTGAATACATACCGTTTATGCTTCTCTTCTATAAATAGCAATTATTACAATACGTTGCAACTACTTTTTGTCTTATGGTATATCTTACGACTACTTCTCTACTTTCTTCTTCTTCTTCTTTTCTTCTTCTTTCTTCTCCTTTATTTCTTCTTCTTCTTCTTATTTTCCTATAACTACATTCATTTCGTCTTCTTCCGTTTATCTTATACTTATCAACTGTTTTCTCTTCGTCTTCTCTTCATCTTCTTCTTCTTCTTCTTTTCCTATAACTACATTCATGTCGTCTTCTTCCGTATATCTTATAATTTTCGACTGTTTTCTACGTCTTTTCTTCGTCTTCTTTTGTTCTTTGCCTACTGCTACATTCGCGTCTTCTAATTTTATATCTTTCGACTACTTCTTCTTCGTCTTTATCTACTACTACACTCGGTTGTGACTTTCCTTCTTTATCTTATGCCTTTCGATGGATTCATTTTCTTCTTCTTCTGCTGTCATCCACTACTTTTGCGGCTTCTTCTTCCTCTTCTTCATCATATTACACCAACAATAAATTGTGGCAGTCATTACAGTATACGTAGGATATTGGGGACAATAGGTTGATCTTACATAAGAGGACATGTATTGCGCATATGAATAGAGTTCATAGCTCAGATGGGGTACAAGAGTTAATTTTGTCGCGGTTTGCAATCAT